>JAMFTG010001756.1:0-54044 GCA_023974075.1 Chaenocephalus aceratus
CTATTTTAATAGTCTCTGGAATTCACAGCTGAACAATAAATATTGAATCACTATTTTGATAATCCATTAAATGTTGATGTGATTTTTTTGCAACAAAGTCAGAAATTACAGTTTTCAGCCTCAAAATGATGGATTACCTTGGATGAATTTGAGAAAGCCATTTCAAACACCACTCAGCTATTAATCTAGAAAATAATCAGCAGATTAATCGATAATAAAAATAGAGTTAGTTGCAGCCGTAATCACTGCTTCCATTGGGTAACGAACTGTTGCTTAAACATAATGTATATATAAAATCAATTAAAAAAACAAACAAGACAAACTTAATTTCAACTGTTTATTTGTCAAGTAAAACCCTCCACATGCATACACAGGTTCCAATAAATTACATAATAAAAATACAAAATAATTTAAAAAGTCACTCCAAAGAGACTGAACTGCATCTTAACCCGCACGTCTCTTTAATCCACTCTCAGGCGTATCTGGTGATTTCCCCAGCTGCACCTGAATGCATCATCACAGTTCATAACCTCTGCAGTCAGATGACCTTTGACCTCAGGAGGAGTTTGATCTCTGACCTCAGGAGGAAGGTGTGTGACTACCCGATTTGCACGTCTGCTCGATTTGCACCGCGGAAGCGCGAGCAGCTATATTGAACAGCTAAGTACGGCAAGCCAAACAGGACATGTGACGTCCGTACTGATCTGATAGCAGAGTTTTGTTCTTGAATCAACTTTTTTATGAAAGTAATTCTCAACAGAAGAAGTTACGCCAGACGAATACATTAAATGAAAACAATTCACAGTTAAGTATTAGATATGAATTATGACTGCCATAAATGATTGCATACATTTAGAGTTTCTTATCTTTCCAGGCTGTCAAACAAGTTAAATCCATTTCTCACGTATTCTAAGGATGTACTTAAACCACTAAAAGAACTTCTTCTCAAATAATCGGGAGATGACGTTGTTGCAACAATAACTCGTCTCTCTCGTTCAGAATGTTGTAATGTATGCTTTGTGTGTGTGAGGACCCCAGGGAGAATAGCCAATGCTAGTGCTAATGGGGATCCGAATAAAGACAAAGATGAATGTGGTTGTTTTTGTTTTCTTCTTTGCCAAACACCGCTTTGTCAAATGTCCCACTTGGGTTGCTGTACGTAGCGGTCCAATATGGAGGAACAACTCGCGCTTGCGCAGTGAACATCGGGAAGTCACAAGGTGTACAGGGTTCAGAGGAAGGAGGTGAAGAACGTGTTCTCCTTCCCTAGAGACGCGGATTCGACCTTTGACCCGCTGCGCTGCCGTCTCCTCCTTCGAGCTCTGCGGTTCTTAAACCACACCTGAAAAACACAAGAGGAAGAATTCACTGCATGTTCACTTCACACCTTTCACAAATAAAACATCTCTACTTGTCACACAATGTAAGGATTTAGTCGATTGAGTTTTATTCAAAAGCTAAGAATTAAGAACATCAGATTGTCTAAGCAGGAAAGTTGTTAAATGTAAAAATGTCTTTAAATGTTATTGTTGTTTGAAAGCTTACAAATGCTGTTGTATATAATATAAAGTAAAAATTAAAACATATACTAATAAACAAAATACGTATTAAAGTTATGAAATGAGAAAAGCTGTAAACTGGCGGTCAAAACAACTTTTATTTTTAAATTGGAGGATCGATAGTCTGCTGCAGACTGTGTGTACAAATGCCCCATGGAGAGGTTTTACGCACATGGGTAGTATGTGTTAATCAGCATGTGTTATAGCAACGTTAAATATTAACTTCCAGAAAAAAGGAAAAACCTAATTTGTCAAATTAAAATAAAAACCTCTCGGTAATTCGGTTTTAATTCATTCTGTCTCTTCGTCTGAAATGACGACGATGTCACACTCACCCTGACAGTCTCCTCGCTCAGCCCGGTCCTCCTCGCGACCTCAGCTCGCACGTCCACCGCCGGATAGTCGGTGTGCTCGTGCAGCGCCTCGAGCCTTTTGGTCTGACTGTTGGTGAACACCGTCCTCAACCGGGTCTTCTGACGCGACTGAGACTGCGCGGACACCCCATTCTGATGGTAACCATGGTATCCGTGGTAGCCTGGGAGGAACTGCTGAGCATCTGCTAAAAACAAAAATAGATCAAATGGTTAATACATAGGCCTATGTTTGATTGTAGTGAAATGTCCACGTGTCATTTCAACTTCTCCCTCTTTATTTTAAGTTTCATCATTTCCCCCGAGTATTTTTTATTCAGATGTTCAGTACACAATATTTAATACAGATAACCCTTTAAATTACTGACATGTCAAAGACTATCAACTATATTTATTCAGAGGCAATTGTTTTGTAAAGAATCCATGAAAATAGCGGGTTTTTGTCCCAGAGAAAACGTCTCAATTTAGTTGAAAAAAAGTCGAAAGTAGGCATTTGATAAAGGGCTTTAGATGTCAATCCGTATAGAAGACGAGCTGCTATGTCGTAATGGCCTTAAGTTTAAAGCATTGTGGATTTAATGGGTTTAAATGCGGATATTTCGGTGGCGAAACACTTTATTACAAACTTGTTTTAGGAGCTGTGGTTAAAAAGAACTCACTCGCTTTCCGAAATGCATGCCGTTCGCATTTCAATCAAAACAACAGCGAGGAAACACGGCTGCGTGACCACTTCGATATAAAAGTGAAATACACGAGCAATCACTTTATCACTATCATTTCCCCGAGATAAAAGTATTCTGGATTCAAGTTATCATCACTACCACATATGTAATACATGTAACCCTTTACATTCCTGATAAGTCGATGTTATGTTGTAAAGACAGTAGGCTACGCTTAAATACTTATGGATGTAAAGGGTTTTAAATGCGGACATTTTGGATTATAAACACGTTATTATGAACTTGTTTTAGGAGCTGTGGTCGCGAGCGAGGACAACTGTTGCGCATGTGTCGTTATTTCACTTTAAGTGACCACGTATACAAGTTAAATACACGAACACTCATGTTAACAGTATCAGTGCAGCACGTGCTCTTACCCGCGGGGTCCTGGCTGCTGAAGTGGAAATGAACCGTGGCGTTTGGATAAAAGCTGCTGAAATGTGCGGGATGATCCGCGGCTCCGTGCGGGTACAACGCGTCTCCACAGTGGACTCCTCGGAACTGAATGCAGCCTGGAGCCGGGTGTTGGACCGGGATCGATGCCGGTGGTGATCTGAGATCCCCAGAGGATTCCTGGCCGGTCATCCCCCGGAGGAATGGATCCGGGGAAAAGCCTCTCACTGTCGGCTTGAGTCCCAGCTGAGGGGAGAGGATGCGCTCGATGCTGAAATCGGACACTCTGTTTCCGGACATGGTTCACCTGGAAAAGCTGCAGAGATCTGAGCTCTGCGGAGATCCGGAGTCCATTTAAACAGAACCAGTGCCGGCACACACCTGAGAGATGCTAATGGCTGGAGGAAGTGTCTGAGGCGGGAGATCAGAGGAGATCTGAGCTTTGATTTGACCTCTGACTTTATATAACGATGGGCCATCAGTCTGTGTTCCCCTTAATGTGGGATGATGTGTTCAGTTTAACATAACTTCCTTAAGTACCTTTGCCTGAAACCCATCTTTGACTTTTCTTTCTGATCAAACGACATTTCTTTTTGGTTTATTCCTGACACAATGTATCCCTGAAGTCTCCATTGTTATGTTCTGTATCCGTTTGAAAGGCCTGAGATCTGCTGTCATCAGGATGAGAGCCGTCAGTTCGCTGGAGGAGATCCGAGCTTTGATTTGACCGCTTTATCTAATGATGAGCCATCAGTCTGTGTTCACCCTTAATGTGTACTTAAAGTGTTTAATTACATTTACCTTAGTTAAGTAACTTTGCCTTAAGCCTTAGATTTCAGATCTACCAAGTCTATTTTTATATAATGATGAACCATGAGTCAGTCTTCACCCTTAGTGTGTACTTATTTTAAGATGATTTGTTTAATTACATTTAACTTACTTAAGTATATTTGCCATAAGCCCAGAATATCAGTATGACAATACGACACCCTCTGTCCTCAGACCCTCTGTCCTTAGACCCTCTGTCCTCAGACCCTCTATCCTTAGACCCTCTGTCCTCAGACCCTCTGTCCTCTGACCCTCTGTCCTCAGACCCTCTGTCCTTAGACCCTCTGTCCTCAGACCCTCTGTCCTCAGACCCTCTGTCCTTAGACCCTCTGTCCTCAGACCCTCTGTCCTTAGACCCTCTGTCCTTAGACCCTCTGTCCTTAGACCCTCTGTCCTCAGACCCTCTGTCCTCAGACCCTCTGTCCTCAGACCCTCTGTCCTTAGACCCTCTGTCCTCAGACCCTCTGTCCTCAGACCCTCTGTCCTTAGACCCTCTGTCCTCAGACCCTCTGTCCTCAGACCCTCTGTCCTTAGACCCTCTGTCCTCAGACCCTCTGTCCTCAGACCCTCTGTCCTAGACCCTCTGTCCTTAGACCCTCTGTCCTTAGACCCTCTGTCCTTAGACCCTCTGTCCTCAGACCCTCTGTCCTTAGACCCTCTGTCCTCAGACCCTCTGTCCTCAGACCCTCTGTCCTTAGACCCTCTGTCCTTAGACCCTCTCTCCTTAGACCCTCTGTCCTCAGACCCTCTGTCCTTAGACCCTCTGTCCTCAGACCCTCTGTCCTCAGACCCTCTGTCCTCAGACCCTCTGTCCTCAGACCCTCTGTCCTTAGACCCTCTGTCCTCAGACCCTCTGTCCTTAGACCCTCTGTCCTTAGACCCTCTGTCCTCAGACCCTCTGTCCTTAGACCCTCACATCGTACAAGGAAACACTTCCAGAGAAACCCCACAGTTTAAGGGAACATGGGAGAAACCTCAGGGAGAGCAACAGAGGAGGGATCCCTCTCCAGGACGGACAGACTGCAATAGATGCCGTGTGTAAATTGAAAAGATAATACATTTGCAACATAGGTCGTCCAGATGTTTGGAAATGCATGTGTGTATAATAGGAAGATGAATCCACGAGGATATCCATCCAGGACCGATGATCCAGGACCACAGCCACGACTCAAGATCCAGCGCTCGCGATCCAGGACTCAGGACCGCAGGATCATCCATGACTCCGGGTCCCGGCGTATATAGACACCAAAAAGAAAGACATGTGGGGAAGCTGGGTTAACCGGAACATGAGAGGACACAGGTACAGACAGAGAGAAGGAAGAAGTGAGATGTCCCCCGACAAACTATATCAGCAAAACTACATTTCTTTTTTACGTATTGTGTGTTTTGTTATCGTATTCCTGACCTCAACGTATCAGATACGTCTCTATTCTTATCTCCATAGTCTAAAAGGTTTTATTTGGTGTTGTTGGAGCATCATAGGATCTGGATCACATCATTTCTCTTAAACCTTAATGTCAGCATATCTTAATTTATAGTCTTGTATGCATGTGCTCGTTACCCTTTTTTACTTGTCATTGTGTGTACTCTAATATCCGCTTGTGTTCTCTCCGTGTACTTGGAGGTAGGGAAGTGTGTTTGATGTCAGAGATCTGAGCTTCCTTTGACCTCTTGAACTCTGAAGTGTTTCACAGGAAGCACTCGACCTCATTTAATCTCTGGATCACCTGTTAGCACTCACCTGTCTTCAAAGGATGGATCCTGCAGGTATCAGGACGTCAATGTGGTGTTTATTCAAATACTAAGACATCTGTGTTCAATCGGTTTTTTAATTATCACCACAGAACAAGTCTTTGTCAGTTGTGTTGTAAAATAACTGATAAGAATATACCCTTTTTCTTTGATGCACTGAAACACAAACTTCATATGTTCCTCTCAACTGTCTCATTTGCGTTTCTCTCATGACCTCAGTGTGGTTTGAATGATTTGGGGGCGTGGCTTATGTCAGAAGTGCTCATTGGTTTAGGATTAAACCAGCAGTTTAATCGGGAGAGACTTCATTTTGTTTAAAGAACATTTATTGACACATGCCATCTGATGAATGTTAAGTCTTTGACCCCGATCCTCAGATCGTATCTAAAGGGGAGATGCAGCCGTGAGCAGAGGAGCCCCCGGGTCCAGACTCTGTGGTGATGATGATGAAGATCTGGATTTGATGAGGAGGTGGGATGAAGAGGAGGTGTGATGAAGAGGAGGTGGGATGAGGTATTTGATTAACTCTCCTGGCACTGGATGTGATGAGAGGAGGTGGATGGGGAGGAGGTGGATGGGGAGGAGGTGGATGGGGAGGAGGTGGATGGGGAGGAGGCGGATTGAGAGGAGGCGGATGGGGAGGAGGCGGATGGGGAGGAGGCGGATTGAGAGGAGGCGGATGGGGAGGAGGTGGATGGGGAGGAGGTGGATGGGGAGGAGGCGGATTGAGAGGAGGCGGATGGGGAGGAGGCGGATGGGGAGGAGGCGGATTGAGAGGAGGCGGATGGGGGGGAGGCGGATTGAGAGGAGGCGGATGGGGAGGAGGCTCGGGAGGAGGCGGATCGAGAGGAGGCGGATGGGGAGGAGGCGGATGGGGAGGAGGTGGATTGAGAGGGGCGGATGGGGGGCGGCGGATGGGGAGGAGGCGGATTGAGAGGAGGCGGATGGGGAGGAGGCGGATGGGGAGGAGGCGGATTGAGAGGAGGCGGATGGGGAGGAGGCGGATGGGGAGGAGGCGGATGGGGAGGAGGCGGATTGAGAGGAGGCGGATGGGAGGGGGGGCGGATGGGGAGGAGGCGGATGGGGAGGAGGCGGATTGGGAGGAGGCGGATGGGGAGGAGGCGGATCGGGAGGAGGCGGATGGGGAGGAGGCGGATGGGGAGGAGGCGGATGGGGAGGAGGCGGATTGAGAGGAGGCGGATGGGGAGGAGGCGGATCGGGAGGAGGCGGATCGAGAGGGCGGATGGGAGGAGGCGGATGGGGAGGAGGCGGATGGGGAGGAGGCGGATGGGGAGGAGGCGGATGGGGAGGAGGCGGATGGAGAGGAGGCGGATGGGGAGGAGGCGGATCGGGAGGAGGCGGATCGAGAGGAGGCGGATGGGGAGGAGGCGGATGGGGAGGAGGCGGATGGGGAGGAGGCGAATGGGGAGGAGGCGGATGGGGAGGAGGCGGATGGGGAGGAGGCGGATCGAGAGGAGGCGGATCGAGAGGAGGCGGATGGGGAGGAGGCGGATGGGGAGGAGGCGGATGGGGAGGAGGCGGATTGAGAGGAGGCGGATGGGGAGGAGGCGGATTGAGAGGAGGCGGATGGGGAGGAGGCGGATCGGGAGGAGGCGGATCGGGGAGAGGCGGATGGGGAGGAGGCGGATGGGGAGGAGGCGGATGGAGAGGAGGCGGATGGGGAGGAGGCGGATGGGAGGAGGCGGATGGGGAGGCGGCGGATGGGAGGAGGCGGATGGGGAGGAGGCGGATTGAGAGGAGGCGGATGGGGAGGAGGCGGATGGGGAGGAGGCGGATTGAGAGGAGGCGGATGGGGAGGAGGCGGATTGAGAGGAGGCGGATGGGGAGGAGGCGGATTGAGAGGAGGTGGATGGGGAGGAGGTGGATTGAGAGGAGGTGAATGGGAAGGAGGTGAATGGGGAGGAGGCGGATGGGGAGGAGGCGGATGGGGAGGAGGCGGATTGAGAGGAGGCGGATGGGGAGGAGGCGGATGGGGAGGAGGCGGATGGGGAGGAGGCGGGCGGCAGCAGGAACACCTGAAAGCACAGCGGACTGCAGGAGAGAGGAGAGCCATTTTAAAGTGTGGCTGCAGCTCGCTGATTGGCTGCTGGAGAATGAGGTGAAATGTAATAGGTTAACAGAAAGCCTGTGATGAGCTGATTATAAGCAGCTGCGGAGTGAATGTATACCCGGGGTGTTTTCTCAATCTCGAGGATGCTGGCTTGGTAGTCGCGTACTTCCAAGTCACTTCCTTCAGAAACGAAGCAAGTATGCTTCCAAGCCACGGCTTTGGAAAACGAAGAAGAATGGAACAGGCTAACAAGTGTGCCACTCTCTCTCACGGTTTCAACATAAACTGTCCCGAAAATAAATACCTCACGATGTCTATCTAATTATGAACTTGCTTTACTTTCACGGAACACATTTTTGGTGAACATATTTACCAGCACATGTTCTACGCCACCACATACTCATATTTAAATGTGTGCTGCGTCGGTTCAGCCATTCTCCGCAAGGGTTTTTGAAATTGGTCCGTGCGCAAAGCATTGTGGGGATTTTAAGGACGCGACGTCTACCCATGTGCAGCCTCGACATTTCCCCCAAACCAAGGACGCGGCCTCGGTAGTATTCCAAGTATGCTGGAGATTGGAACAGTCCTTCGGCGGCACTCGATGATGTAGCATCCTTGAAATATTGGCTTGGAAGCCAGAGTCCTCAAGATTGAGAAACGGCCCCAGTCTTCCTGAAAGTACTTGCGCGGAGCTTCATCACCTGTCATGACTTCAGCATGATTTCAAATATTTGGGGGAATAATCTGCAGGGCGTGTTAATTTGTTTATGATAAAACACAACATGTGTCCTTCTGTAGTCCACTTCCTGTTGTCTGTCTTGTCTTACCCCGGCTGATACTTCACTAAATCCACTGTTTTAATTTGTAAGGTAAAATTATGAATGTAAATTTTAAATCTGTAACCCTGTAAGGTGTCCTTGGGCCCCCCAAAATAAATGTATTATTATTATTATTAAAAAGGAGCAAAGCCAGCAGTTAAACAGGATATTCCAGTATGAACTGTCACCCTGCTCTGAACAGTGATATAAATACTTTACAGTGAAACCAGAGCACATGAATGCCGCTCTGATCTGCCGCACATCAAAGCACGAGATTTCCCTATACTCCAAATTTAAACTCTGTGAAACTAGAAAAGATATTTCTTAAAAAGTACATTGATACATGTACAGTATATTGTTGTGGTGTACATTTTGATTATACTATCAATATATGTTTTTATTTTATCATTGAATATTTGATCTTATTCTAAAACAACTGTCTTTCTTTTTCCTGGGATAACAAATGTATTCTGATTTTGTGTCGACATTCCTCCTGAAGTGCTAAATGCTTATTCACCTTTAGTGTTTAACATTTTAAACCAAATAAAAAGGATTTGTGTTTTTTAAATGTCTTTGTTCCTGCCCTTGGTTTCCTGTGAGTTTGATGGGATGTTATCTCAGTCTGACTTCAGTCAAAGATCAATCAGTGATTAACAGCAGATACATCATCAACCCTCTCTGATCTGACCAACATTAACACACTGCAAAGCAATAAACAACTGAAGATTAAAGAGCACATTTAGACATTTAAACATTGATTAAAATAATATCATTAAAAAAAGCTGTACTGCAAAATAGGGCTGTACCCGAATATTCGACTATTCGAATATTCGTTCGTTGGTCAACTATTCAGGTTTTAATTTCATTATTCGGATATTCGTTTTTTAATTTATTTTCAATTCAAATTTTTTCCTAAATGTATGCTATCAATAAAGGCGAATTTCCATATTCTTATACTATATTTATACTTTTGAATTGCACTATTAAAATGCGGAAATATATACAATCTCAGCCTGTGCTCCTGACATCGCGTTCACTCACAGTCACAAACGCAAACGGCACGCTTCACATCGCTTCACCTCGTTTCACACACCTGAACACAAAATGCCGAAGACTTCAGCTGTGTGGGACCATTTTAAATTGGACGATGGTAAGAAGAAGGCAGTGTGCCAAATATGCGACAAGAAACTGGCCGGTGGCACAACAACTCTGAAAAGTCACCGGGTGCTGTAAGTACTAGCCTAGCTTAGCTTAGCTGTTGTCAAGTTGCCATGATGAAGCTGCTTTATCCGCCGTTTAAACAGTAACGTTACACATGATAAAATCGTGCTCTTACTTTGCTTGGAAAATAGTTGCAAGCAACCGAATTGTTTTTTTATATTAGTTTTTCAATTTGATCCGAATAGTGAAAATAATAGGAGCAATGTGGGAACATCTGGGACTAAGGCAATTATTGGCATAGCCTACAGTTCGTTCATTTATTTTTCATTCTTCATTTATTTAAATACTGTTTACTGTATCGGTAACAAGTATTACACTGTTAGGCCTACTGTTACGGCTATGTTATTAAAAGCATTGTTGTTATAACATAAATATGTGTTTTGTATCTTCAGGTTGTAAAACGTAATTGGAACCAGATTTGGTCCCCAGGCGCTGCACTGCGGCTCGGTTAAATGCAGAGGACACATTTAGTTTTAATGTATGCGAGTACTGAGACAATAAATAAATATAAATCGTAATAGTATGCTCTTTCTGCACTTCTGCTTAACAGCATGTTGTCAGGTGTCTCGGAGCGTGTTATGAAATCTTTTTGTAAACAAAAAATGTTATTTAAAAATAAATAAATAAATAAATCTTTCCGCACCGAATATTCGAATATTCGCTGCTGATTACTACCGAATATCCGGAGCCCGAAAAATGGTATTCGGGACAGCCCTACTGCAAAATATACAACATTTAAAGCAAGGAAAATATTAAATATCATCAAGAAAGCTTTTCAAAAATTGAGCAGAAACTGATGTTTAACTTTTTTTTTTTTTCAACTGTTATGTTTGAAATATCCAAATAATTTCCTGTAGAGACGAATGTGGAACATTTAATTGGTCCAAAAATAATAGTTACTGTAAGTCTCCTAAAAAAAATGGAATATGGTACAAGCTTTGGAAAGAATAGAAAACCTTTAGGTACATTTTCTTTTATGTGTCGTTACATTTGAAATCGTGTTATCATATGATTTGTCGGAACTCTTCCATAAGGAATAAACAACAGCTCTACCATTGAAAAAAAACAACAGCTCTACCATTTGGTTGACATGTTATGCACAAAACAACCTCTAGATGTCACTGCGATTCGAACAGAATGCCCTTCAGCTAGCTTTCACTGAGAAAGTTGGCATGCTAAAAATCACTCTCCTGACGAAATCATTTTTGACATATTTTTGTATCGGAGTGACTGAACATAATTAGATGACTTGATGCACACAAAAAGTTGCAAAGCTCTCCTATCATGCAAAATGCACTTTGTGATGTCTTCTCTACATCAACATGTGTCCCCGGTGTGTCGGGGAACTCACGCAGCGTCAGAAAATAAAACCCTCTCTTTTCCTCCGTACCCAAATCTCTAAAAACGGGGGAACAACGGAGCTGATCCAGATTTGCGTCCGATATGACGTAACATCTGAAATGTGGACCCACGGGCCAATCAGAAACGCTGCTATCAGAAACAATGCCCGACTGTTTTGGACGTAATATGGTCGGTGTTTACATTAGCATCGCTAACACTCAGAGCTAACCTGTGCTGGAGAGCATGTGTGTGAAGAAGCAGGAAGTAGAAAGGAACTCACCTTGTGGTGTAACCGGCAAGAGACAAAGCCTTTGAGCTCCAGACTGTTTCAGATCCTTGATGATCCATGATATGGAGTTTCATCACGGCAGCATTTAGCTTAGACGGTAGCTGCCGGGTCCCGCATGAGCTCAGACCCTCCTCTTTAAAGCTTTATCCCCAAATCAGCACTTTAGAAACAGGAAGTGAAATAGAGGGATATGAGGCATGGCTAGAATGATCTGTTTGGTATTTTGAGCAAAACACTTCATAGACATGTTTTTTATATATTTGTATATATCTTAGTCCTATGCTGTTGCCTAAAAATAGCATGATAGGTGACCTTTAACAAGGGTGTAATTATTTTGGGGGAAATATGCTCAACCAATCGGTCAAATTGGCCTTTTATGAAAAACTAGCAATATGACTTTTTCAGAGTTTCAGAGATATTTTCCAATCAAATATGCTAAATAAATAGCTGGATTCATGGTAATATTACTAGATCTAGTACTGCCTTATGAGTCTCAGAGTGAAAGAGTGATACAAATGTATAAAACACCTTTCATGCATGGCATTCAGCGCAAAGTTGCACAAAGATGAGCAAGTTAGGCCAACACAGGATATAGACATTTGCTGTTAGGCCAGTGGTTTCCTGTTAGGCCAATACACAGTAAGATGAAAATGCAAACAAATACTTTTCCCATAGGTTTTTTCTTGGTCTGGTAGTTAAAGGGTTATGAGACTTTGTGATAATTCAAATTAAATGAAAATGAAGAAAATTAAAGCATGTAATATTTAGTTGTACTTTCTCTATGAGTAAAGAACAGCAATTCAAAGGTTGTGGGTTCAAGTCCCAAAGGTTTCACAGCAGAAGCATATAACACAATTTCTAGAGATCAAACCTGCCAACAAAAAATGTGATGTTTATGACCAATTATGTGGCTCTGTGTCGCAATGCGCATTTGACTTCTAGATGGGGCAATGGACTTGAATGGAGGTTCAATTCCCAGCAGAGTCTACTTTTGAATGTTCAAATGTTTACCGACTACATAATCACAAACCATGGACTTTTTTTTGGTTCATGTATCTTGATAACGAACACATTTATAAACCTTTAAATGTCGACTCTGGTGGGACTCGAACCCACAGCCTTTGAATACCTTCTCCTGGTCATTTCTAGAAGTCCAATGCGCTGTCCATTGCGCCACAGAGCCACATTATTGGTCACGAATGTGACTTTTTTGGTTGCAAATTCTCTAGAATTTGTGTTATATTCTTGTACGAAAAACTACTGCATCAGTTTTGTGAACCTATATTTTTGTGGGGCAATGGACTTGAATGGAGGTTCAATTCTCAGCAGATTCCACCTTTGAATGTTCAAATGTTTACCGACTACATAATCACATAAACCATGGACATTTTGTTTGGTTCATGTATTTTTATTTTGAACACTTTTATAAACCTTTAAATGTCAACTCTGGTGGGACTCGAACCCACAGCCTTTGAATACCTTCTCCTGGTCATTTCTAGAAGTCCAATGCGCTGTCCATTGCGCCACAGAGCCAGATTATTGATTACGAATGTGACTTTTTTGCTTGCGGATTCTCTAGAATTTGTGTTATATTCTTGTAAGAAAAACTACTACATCAGTTTTGAGAACCTATATTTTTGTGGGGCAATGGACTTGAATGGAGGTTCAATTCCCAGCGGATTCCACTTTGAATATTCAAATGTTTACCGACTACATAATCACATAAACCATGGACATTTTGTTTGGTTCATGTATTTTGATTTTTAACACTTTTATAAACCTTTAAATGTCGACTCTGGTGGGACTCGAACCCACAGCCTTTGAATACCTTCTGCCTGGTCATTTCTAGAAGTCCAATGCGCTGTCCATTGCGCCACAGAGCCACATTATTGGTCGCGAACGTGACTTTTTTGCTTGCGGATTCTCTAGAATTTGTGTTATATTCTTGTAAGAAAACGACTACATCAGTTTTGAGAACCTATATTTTTGTGGGGCAATGGACTTGAATGGAGGTTAAATTCCCAGCAGATTCCACCTTTGGATGTACAAATGTTTACCGACTACATAATCCATGGGCATTTTGTTTGGTTCATGTATTTTGATTTTGAACACTTTTATAAACCTTTAAATGTCGACTCTGGTGGGACTCGAACCCACAGCCTTTGAATACCTTCTTCTGGTCATTTCTAGAAGTCCAATGCACTGTCCATTGCGCCACAGAGCCATATTGTTGGTCACGAACGTGACTTTTTTGGTTGCGGATTCTCTAGAATTTGTGTTATATTCTTGTACGAAAAACTACTGCATCAGTTTTGAGAACCTATATTTTTGTGGGGCAATGGACTTGAATGGAGGTTCAATTCCCAGCAGATTCCACGTTGAATATTCAAATGTTTACCGACTACATAATCACATAAACCATGGGCATTTTGTTTGGTTCATGTATTTTGATTTTGAACACTTTTATAAATCTTTAAATGTCGACTCTGGTGGGACTCGAACCCACAGCCTTTGAATACCTTCTCCTGGTCATTTCTAGAAGTCCAATGCGCTGTCCATTGCGCCACAGAGCCACATTATTGGTCACGAACGTGACTTTTTTGCTTGCGGATTCTCTAGAATTTGTGTTATATTCTTGTAAGAAAAACTACTGCATCATTTTTGTGAACCTATATTTTTGTGGGGCAATGGACTTGAATGGAGGTTAAATTCCCAGCAGATTCCACCTTTGAATGTTCAAATGTTTACCGACTACATAATCACATAACAATGGACATTTTGTTTGGTTCATGTATTTTGATTTTGAACACTTTTATAAACCTTTAAATGTCGACTCTGGTGGGACTCGAAACCACAGCCTTTGAATACCTTCTCCTGGCCATTTCTAGAAGTCCAATGCGCTGTCCATTGCGCCACAGAGCCATATTGTTGGTCACGAACGTGACTTTTTTGCTTGCGGATTCTCTAGAATTTGTGTTATATTCTTGTAAGAAAAACTACTGCATCAGTTTTGTGAACCTATATTTTTGTGGGGCAATGGACTTGAATGGAGGTTCAATTCCCAGCAGATTCCACCTTTGAATGTTCAAATGTTTACCGACTACATAATCACATAAACAATGGACATTTTGTTTGGTTCATGTATTTTGATTTTGAACACTTTTATAAACCTTTAAATGTCGACTCTGGTGGGACTCGAACCCACAGCCTTTGAATACCTTCTCCTGGGCATATCTAGAAGTCCAATGCGCTGTCCATTGCGCCACAGAGCCACTATATTGGTCACGAACGTGACTTTTTTGCTTGCGGATTCTCTAGAATTTGTGTTATATTCTTGTAAGAAAAACTACTACATCAGTTTTGTGAACCTATATTTTTGTGGGGCAATGGACTTGAATGGAGGTTCAATTCCCAGCAGATTCCACCTTTGAATGTTCAAATGTTTACCGACTACATAATCACATAAACCATGGACATTTTGTTTGGTTCATGTATTTTGATTTTGAACACTTTTATAAACCTTTAAATGTCGACTCTGGTGGTACTCGAACCCACAGCCTTTGAATACCTTCTCCTGGGCATATCTAGAAGTCCAATGCGCTGTCCATTGCGCCACAGAGCCATATTTTGGTCACGAACGTGACTTTTTTGTTTGCGGATTCTCTAGAATTTGTGTTATATTCTTGTAAGAAAAACTACTACATCAGTTTTGTGAACCTATATTTTTGTGGGGCAATGGACTTGAATGGAGGTTCAATTCCCAGCAGATTCCACCTTTGAATGTTCAAATGTTTACCGACTACATAATCACATAAACCATGGACATTTTGTTTGGTTGATGTATTTTGATTTTGAACACTTTTATAAACCTTTAAATGTCAACTCTGGTGGGACTCGAACCAACAGCCTTTGAATACCTTCTCCTGGCCATTTCTAGAAGTCCAATGCGCTGTCCATTGCGCCACAGAGCCATATTGTTGGTCACGAACGTGACTTTTTTGCTTGCGGATTCTCTAGAATTTGTGTTATATTCTTGTAAGAAAAACTACTGCATCAGTTTTGAGAACCTATATTTTTGTGGGGCAATGGACTTGAATGGAGGTTCAATTCCCAGCAGATTCCACCTTTGAATGTTCAAATGTTTACCGACTACATAATCACATAAACAATGGACATTTTGTTTGGTTCATGTATTTTGATTTTGAACACTTTTATAAACCTTTAAATGTCGACTCTGGTGGTACTCGAACCCACAGCCTTTGAATACCTTCTCCTGGGCATTTCTAGAAGTCCAATGCGCTGTCCATTGCGCCACAGAGCCATATTATTGGTCACGAACGTGACTTTTTTGGTTGCGGATTCTCTAGAATTTGTGTTATATTCTTGTAAGAAAAACTACTGCATCAGTTTTGAGAACCTATATTTTTGTGGGGCAATGGACTTGAATGGAGGTTCAATTCCCAGCAGATTCCACCTTTGAATGTTCAAATGTTTACCGACTACATAATCACATAAACCATGGACATTTTGTTTGGTTCATGTATTTTGATTTTGAACACTTTTATAAACCTTTAAATGTCGACTCTGGTGGGACTCGAACCCACAGCCTTTGAATACCTTCTCCTGGGCATTTCTAGAAGTCCAATGCGCTGTCCATTGCGCCACAGAGCCACATTATTGGTCACGAACGTGACTTTTTTGCTTGCGGATTCTCTAGAATTTGTGTTATATTCTTGTAAGAAAAACTACTACATCAGTTTTGAGAACCTATATTTTTGTGGGGCAATGGACTTGAAATGGAGGTTCAATTCCCAGCAGATTCCACCTTTGAATGTTCAAATGTTTACCGACTACATAATCACATAAACAATGGACATTTTGTTTGGTTCATGTATTTTGATTTTGAACACTTTTATAAACCTTTAAATGTCGACTCTGGTGGGACTCGAACCCACAGCCTTTGAATACCTTCTCCTGGGCATATCTAGAAGTCCAATGCGCTGTCCATTGCGCCACAGAGCCATATTATTGGTCACGAACGTGACTTTTTTGCTTGCGGATTCTCTAGAATTTGTGTTATATTCTTGTAAGAAAAACTACTACATCAGTTTTGAGAACCTATATTTTTGTGGGGCAATGGACTTGAATGGAGGTTCAATTCCCAGCAGATTCCACCTTTGAATATTCAAATGTTTACCGACTACATAATCACATAAACCATGGACATTTTGTTTGGTTCATGTATTTTGATTTTGAACACTTTTATAAACCTTTAAATGTCGACTCTGGTGGGACTCGAACCCACAGCCTTTGAATACCTTCTCCTGGCCATTTCTAGAAGTCCAATGCGCTGTCCATTGCGCCACAGAGCCACATTATTGGTCACGAACTGTGACTTTTTTGCTTGCGGATTCTCTAGAATTTGTTATATTCTTGTACGAAAAACTACTGCATCAGTTTTGTGAACCTATATTTTTGTGGGGCAATGGACTTGAATGGAGGTTCAATTCCCAGCAGATTCCACTTTGAATATTCAAATGTTTACCGACTACATAATCACATAAACCATGGACATTTTGTTTGGTTCATGTATTTTGATTTTGAACACTTTTATAAACCTTTAAATGTCGACTCTGGTGGGACTCGAACCCACAGCCTTTGAATACCTTCTGCCTGGTCATTTCTAGAAGTCCAATGCGCTGTCCATTGCGCCACAGAGCCACATTATTGGTCGCGAACGTGACTTTTTTGCTTGCGGATTCTCTAGAATTTGTGTTATATTCTTGTAAGAAAAACGACTACATCAGTTTTGAGAACCTATATTTTTGTGGGGCAATGGACTTGAATGGAGGTTAAATTCCCAGCAGATTCCACCTTTGATGTTCAAATGTTTACCGACTACATAATAACCATGGACATTTTGTTTGGTTCATGTATTTTGATTTTGAACACTTTTATAAACCTTTAAATGTCGACTCTGGTGGGACTCGAACCCACAGCCTTTGAATACCTTCTTCTGGTCATTTCTAGAAGTCCAATGCACTGTCCATTGCGCCACAGAGCCATATTGTTGGTCACGAACGTGACTTTTTTGGTTGCGGATTCTCTAGAATTTGTGTTATATTCTTGTAAGAAAAACTACTGCATCAGTTTTGAGAACCTATATTTTTGTGGGGCAATGGACTTGAATGGAGGTTCAATTCCCAGCAGATTCCACCGTTGAATATTCAAATGTTTACCGACTACATAATCACATAAACCATGGACATTTTGTTTGGTTCATGTATTTTGATTTTGAACACTTTTATAAATCTTTAAATGTCGACTCTGGTGGGACTCGAACCCACAGCCTTTGAATACCTTCTCCTGGTCATTTCTAGAAGTCCAATGCGCTGTCCATTGCGCCACAGAGCCACATTATTGGTCACGAACGTGACTTTTTTGCTTGCGGATTCTCTAGAATTTGTGTTATATTCTTGTAAGAAAAACTACTGCATCAGTTTTGTGAACCTATATTTTTGTGGGGCAATGGACTTGAATGGAGGTTCAATTCCCAGCAGATTCCACCTTTGAATGTTCAAATGTTTACCGACTACATAATCACATAAACCATGGACATTTTGTTTGGTTCATGTATTTTGATTTTGAACACTTTTATAAACCTTTAAATGTCGACTCTGGTGGGACTCGAACCCACAGCCTTTGAATACCTTCTCCTGGCCATTTCTAGAAGTCCAATGCGCTGTCCATTGCGCCACAGAGCCACTCTATTGGTCACGAATGTGACTTTTTTGTTTGCGGATTCTCTAGAATTTGTGTTATATTCTTGTAAGAAAAACTACTACATCAGTTTTGAGAACCTATATTTTTGTTGGGCAATGGACTTGAATGGAGGTTCAATTCCCAGCAGATTCCACCTTTGAATGTTCAAATGTTTACCGACTACATAATCACATAAACCATGGACATTTTGTTTGGTTCATGTATTTTGATTTTGAACACTTTTATAAACCTTTAAATGTCGACTCTGGTGGTACTCGAACCCACAGCCTTTGAATACCTTCTCCTGGGCATATCTAGAAGTCCAATGCGCTGTCCATTGCGCCACAGAGCCATATTGTTGGTCACGAACGTGACTTTTTTGTTTGCGGATTCTCTAGAATTTGTGTTATATTCTTGTAAGAAAAACTACTACATCAGTTTTGTGAACCTATATTTTTGTGGGGCAATGGACTTGAATGGAGGTTCAATTCCCAGCAGATTCCACCTTTGAATGTTCAAATGTTTACCGACTACATAATCACATAAACCATGGACATTTTGTTTGGTTGATGTATTTTGATTTTGAACACTTTTATAAACCTTTAAATGTCAACTCTGGTGGGACTCGAACCAACAGCCTTTGAATACCTTCTCCTGGCCATTTCTAGAAGTCCAATGCGCTGTCCATTGCGCCACAGAGCCATATTGTTGGTCACGAACGTGACTTTTTTGCTTGCGGATTCTCTAGAATTTGTGTTATATTCTTGTAAGAAAAACTACTGCATCAGTTTTGAGAACCTATATTTTTGTGGGGCAATGGACTTGAATGGAGGTTCAATTCCCAGCAGATTCCACCTTTGAATGTTCAAATGTTTACCGACTACATAATCACATAAACAATGGACATTTTGTTTGGTTCATGTATTTTGATTTTGAACACTTTTATAAACCTTTAAATGTCGACTCTGGTGGTACTCGAACCCACAGCCTTTGAATACCTTCTCCTGGGCATATCTAGAAGTCCAATGCGCTGTCCATTGCGCCACAGAGCCATATTATTGGTCACGAACGTGACTTTTTTGGTTGCGGATTCTCTAGAATTTGTGTTATATTCTTGTAAGAAAAACTACTGCATCAGTTTTGAGAACCTATATTTTTGTGGGGCAATGGACTTGAATGGAGGTTAAATTCCCAGCAGATTCCACCTTTGAATGTTCAAATGTTTACCGACTACATAATCACATAAACAATGGACATTTTGTTTGGTTCATGTATTTTGATTTTGAACACTTTTATAAACCTTTAAATGTCAACTCTGGTGGGACTCGAACCCACAGCCTTTGAATACCTTCTCCTGGCCATTTCTAGAAGTCCAATGCGCTGTCCATTGCGCCACAGAGCAACATTATTGGTCACGAACGTGACTTTTTTGCTTGCGGATTCTCTAGAATTTGTGTTATATTCTTGTAAGAAAAACTACTACATCAGTTTTGAGAACCTATATTTTGTGGGGCAATGGACTTGAAAGGAGGTTAAATTCCCAGCAGATTCCACCTTTGAATGTTCAAATGTCTACCGACGACATAATCACAAAAACAATGGACATTTTGTTTGGTTCATGTATTTTGATTTTGAACACTTTTATAAACCTCTAAATGTCGACTCTGGTGGGACTCGAACCCACAGCCTTTGAATCCCTTCTCCTGGGCATATCTAGAAGTCCAATGCGCTGTCCATTGCGCCACAGAGCCGTATTGTTGGTCACGAACGTGACTTTTTTGCTTGCGGATTCTCTAGAATTTGTGTTATATTCTTGTAAGAAAAACTACTACATCAGTTTTGAGAACCTATATTTTTGTGGGGCAATGGACTTGAAAGGAGGTTCAATTCCCAGCAGATTCCACCTTTGAATGTTCAAATGTTTACCGACTACATAATCACATAAACAATGGACATTTTGTTTGGTTCATGTATTTTGATTTTGAACACTTTTATAAACCTTTAAATGTCGACTCTGGTGGACTCGAACCCACAGCCTTTGAATACCTTCTCCTGGTCATTTCTAGAAGTCCAATGCGCTGTCCATTGCGCCACAGAGCCACATTATTGGTCACGAACGTGACTTTTTTGGTTGCAGAGTCTCTAGAATTTGTGTTATATTTTTGTACACCTTTGAATGTTCAAATGTTTACCGACTACATAATCACATAAACAATGGACATTTTGTTTGGTTCATGTATTTTGATTTTGAACACTTTTATAAACCTTTAAATGTCGACTCTGGTGGGACTCGAACCCACAGCCTTTGAATACCTTCTCCTGGTCATTTCTAGAAGTCCAATGCGCTGTCCATTGCGCCACAGAGCCATTATTGGTCACGAACGTGACTTTTTTGGTTGCAGAGTCTCTAGATTTGTGTTATATTTTGTACGAAAAACTACTGCATCAGTTTTGTGAACCTATATTTTTGTGGGGCAATGGACTTGAATGGAGGTTCAATTCCCAGCAGATTCCACCTTTGAATGTTCAAATGTTTACCGACTACATAATCACATAACCATGGGCATTTTGTTTGGTTCATGTATTTTGATTTTGAACACTTTTATAAACCTTTAAATGTCAACTCTGGTGGGACTCGAACCCACAGCCTTTGAATACCTTCTCCTGGCCATTTCTAGAAGTCCAATGCGCTGTCCATTGCGCCACAGAGCAACATTATTGGTCACGAACGTGACTTTTTTGCTTGCGGATTCTCTAGAATTTGTGTTATATTCTTGTAAGAAAAACTACTACATCAGTTTTGAGAACCTATATTTTTGTGGGGCAATGGACTTGAATGGAGGTTAAATTCCCAGCAGATTCCACCTTTGAATGTTCAAATGTCTACCGACGACATAATCACATAAACAATGGACATTTTGTTTGGTTCATGTATTTTGATTTTGAACACTTTTATAAACCTCTAAATGTCGACTCTGGTGGGACTCCAACCCACAGCCTTTGAATCCCTTCTCCTGGGCATATCTAGAAGTCCAATGCGCTGTCCATTGCGCCACAGAGCCGTATTGTTGGTCACGAACGTGACTTTTTTGCTTGCGGATTCTCTAGAATTTGTGTTATATTCTTGTAAGAAAAACTACTACATCAGTTTTGAGAACCTATATTTTTGTGGGGCAATGGACTTGAAAGGAGGTTCAATTCCCAGCAGATTCCACCTTTGAATGTTCAAATGTTTACCGACTACATAATCACATAAACAATGGACATTTTGTTTGGTTCATGTATTTTGATTTTGAACACTTTTATAAACCTTTAAATGTCAACTCTGGTGGGACTCGAACCCACAGCCTTTGAATACCTTCTCCTGGGCATATCTAGAAGTCCAATGCGCTGTCCATTGCGCCACAGAGCCATATTATTGGTCACGAACGTGACTTTTTTGTTTGCGGATTCTCTAGAATTTGTGTTATATTCTTGTAAGAAAAACTACTGCATCAGTTTTGTGAACCTATATTTTTGTGGGGCAATGGACTTGAATGGAGGTTAAATTCCCAGCAGATTCCACCTTTGAATGTTCAAATGTCTACCGACGACATAATCACATAAACAATGGACATTTTGTTTGGTTCATGTATTTTGATTTTGAACACTTTTATAAACCTCTAAATGTCGACTCTGGTGGGACTCGAACCCACAGCCTTTGAATACCTTCTCCTGGTCATTTCTAGAAGTCCAATGCGCTGTCCATTGCGCCACAGAGCCACATTATTGGTCACGAATGTGACTTTTTTGGTTGCAGATTCTCTAGAATTTGTTATATTCTTGTACGAAAAACTACTGCATCAGTTTTGTGAACCTATATTTTTGTGGGGCAATGGACTTGAATGGAGGTTCAATTCCCAGCAGATTCCACCGTTGAATATTCAAATGTTTACCGACTACATAATCACATAAACCATGGACATTTTGTTTGGTTCATGTATTTTGATTTTGAACACTTTTATAAACCTTTAAATGTCGACTCTGGTGGGACTCGAACCCACAGCCTTTGAATCCCTTCTCCTGGGCATATCTAGAAGTCCAATGCGCTGTCCATTGCGCCACAGAGCCATATTGTTGGTCACGAACGTGACTTTTTTGTTTGCGGATTCTCTAGAATTTGTGTTATATTCTTGTAAGAAAAACTACTACATCAGTTTTGAGAACCTATATTTTTGTGGGGCAATGGACTTGAATGGAGGTTCAATTCCCAGCAGATTCCACCGTTGAATATTCAAATGTTTACCGACTACATAATCACATAAACCATGGACATTTTGTTTGGTTGATGTATTTTGATCACTTTTATAAACCTTTAAATGTCAACTCTGGTGGGACTCGAACCCACAGCCTTTGAATACCTTTTCCTGGCCATTTCTAGAAGTCCAATGCGCTGTCCATTGCGCCACAGAGCCACTCTATTGGTCACGAATGTGACTTTTTTGCTTGCGGATTCTCTAGAATTTGTGTAATATTCTTGTAAGAAAAACTACTACATCAGTTTTGAGAACCTATATTTTTGTGGGGCAATGGACTTGAATGGAGGTTCAATTCCCAGCAGATTCCACCGTTGAATATTCAAATGTTTACCGACTACATAAACCATGGACATTTT
Organism: Chaenocephalus aceratus; assembly: GCA_023974075.1. Classification (NCBI taxonomy): domain Eukaryota; kingdom Metazoa; phylum Chordata; class Actinopteri; order Perciformes; family Channichthyidae; genus Chaenocephalus; species Chaenocephalus aceratus. Next base: position 22,779 of record JAMFTG010001756.1, read on the forward strand.
GTTTGGTTCATGTATTTTGATTTTGAACACTTTTATAAACCTTTAAATGTCGACTCTGGTGGGACTCGAACCCACAGCCTTTGAATACCTTCTCCTGGTCATTTCTAGAAGTCCAATGCGCTGTCCATTGCGCCACAGAGCCACATTATTGGTCACGAATGTGACTTTTTTGGTTGCAGATTCTTTAGAATTTGTTATATTCTTGTACGAAAAACTACTGCATCAGTTTTGTGAACCTATATTTTTGTGGGGCAATGGACTTGAATGGAGGTTCAATTCCCAGCAGATTCCACCTTTGAATGTTCAAATGTTCACCGACTACATAATCACATAAACCATGGGCATTTTGTTTGGTTCATGTATTTTGATTTTGAACACTTTTATAAACCTTTAAATGTCGACTCTGGTGGGACTCGAACCAATAGCCTTTGAATACCATCTCCTGGTCATTTCTAGAAGTCCAATGCGCTGTCCATTGCTCCACAGAGCCATATTATTGTTTACGAAAGTGACTTTTTCGGTTGCAGAGTCTCTAGAATTGGTGTTATATTCTTGTAAGAAAAACTACTGCATCAGTTTTGTGAACCTATATTTTTGTGGGGCAATGGACTTGAATGGAGGTTCAATTCCCAGCAGATTCCACCTTTGAATGTTCAAATGTTTACCGACTACATAGTCACATAAACCATGGGCATTTTGTTTGGTTCATGTATTTTGATTTTGAACACTTTTATAAACCTTTAAATGTCGACTCTGGTGGGACTCGAACCCACAGCCTTTGAATACCTTCTCCTGGGCATATCTAGAAGTCCAATGCGCTGTCCATTGCGCCACAGAGCCATATTATTGGTCACGAACGTGACTTTTTTGCTTGCGGATTCTCTAGAATTTGTGTTATATTCTTGTAAGAAAAACTACTGCATCAGTTTTGTGAACCTATATTTTTGTGGGGCAATGGTCTTGAATGGAGGTTATATTCCCAGCAGATTCCACCTTTGAATATTCAAATGTTTACCATTTGTTTGGTTCATGTATTTTGAACACTTTTATAAACCTTTAAATGTCGACTTTGGTGGGACTCGAACCCATAGCCTTTGAATCCCTTCTCCTGGGCATATCTAGAAGTCCAATGCGCTGTCCATTGCACCACAGAGCCATATTGTTGGTCACGAACGTGACTTTTTTGCTTGCAGATTCTCTAGAATTTGTGTTATATTCTTGTAAGAAAAACTACTACATCAGTTTTGAGAACCTATATTTTTGTGGGGCAATGGACTCGAATGGAGGTTCAATTCCCAGCAGATTCCACCTTTGAATGTTCAAATGTTTACCGACTACATAATCACATAAACCATGGGCATTTTGTTTGGTTCATGTATTTTGATTTTGAACACTTTTATAAACCTTTAAATGTCGACTCTGGTGGGACTCGAACCCACAGCCTTTGAATACCTTCTCCTGGTCATTTCTAGAAGTCCAATGCGCTGTCCATTGCGCCACAGAGCCACATTATTGGTCACGAATGTGACTTTTTTGGTTGCAGATTCTTTAGAATTTGTTATATTCTTGTACGAAAAACTACTGCATCAGTTTTGTGAACCTATATTTTTGTGGGGCAATGGACTTGAATGGAGGTTAAATTCCCAGCAGATTCCACCTTTGAATGTTCAAATGTTCACCGACTACATAATCACATAAACCATGGGCATTTTGTTTGGTTCATGTATTTTGATTTTGAACACTTTTATAAACCTTTAAATGTCGACTCTGGTGGGACTCGAACCCACAGCCTTTGAATACCTTCTCCTGGGCATATCTAGAAGTCCAATGCGCTGTCCATTGCGCCACAGAGCCACATTATTGGTCACGAATGTGACTTTTTTGGTTGCAAATTCTCTAGAATGTGTTTTATATTCTTGTAAGACAGGGTTAGGGTTACCATGGACATTTTGTTTGGTTCATGTATTTTGATTTTGAACACTTTTATAAACCTTTAAATGTCGACTCTGGTGGGACTCGAACCCACAGCCTTTGAATACCTTCTCCTGGGCATATCTAGAAGTCCAATGCGCTGTCCATTGCGCCACAGAGCCATATTATTGGTCACGAACGTGACTTTTTTGCTTGCGGATTCTCTAGAATTTGTGTTATATTCTTGTAAGAAAAACTACTGCATCAGTTTTGTGAACCTATATTTTTGTGGGGCAATGGTCTTGAATGGAGGTTAAATTCCCAGCAGATTCCACCTTTGAATGTTCAAATGTTTACCGACTACATAATCACAAAAACCATGGACATTTTGTTTGGTTCATGTATTTTGATTTTGAACACTTTTATAAACCTTTAAATGTCGACTCTGGTGGGACTCCAACCCACAGCCTTTGAATACCTTCTCCTGGTCATTTCTAGAAGTCCAATGCGCTGTCCATTGCGCCACAGAGTCATATTATTGGTTACGAACGTGACTTTTTTGCTTGCGGATTCTCTAGAATTTGTGTTATATTCTTGTAAGAAAAACTACTACATCAGTTTTGAGAACCTATATTTTTGTGGGGCAATGGACTTGAAAGGAGGTTAAATTCCCAGCAGATTCCACCTTTGAATGTTCAAATGTCTACCGACGACATAATCACATAAACAATGGACATTTTGTTTGGTTCATGTATTTTGATTTTGAACACTTTTATAAACCTCTAAATGTCGACTCTGGTGGGACTCGAACCCACAGCCTTTGAATCCCTTCTCCTGGGCATATCTAGAAGTCCAATGCGCTGTCCATTGCGCCACAGAGCCGTATTGTTGGTCACGAACGTGACTTTTTTGCTTGCGGATTCTCTAGAATTTGTGTTATATTCTTGTAAGAAAAACTACTACATCAGTTTTGAGAACCTATATTTTTGTGGGGCAATGGACTTGAAAGGAGGTTCAATTCCCAGCAGATTCCACCTTTGAATGTTCAAATGTTTACCGACTACATAATCACATAAACAATGGACATTTTGTTTGGTTGATGTATTTTGATTTTGAACACTTTTATAAACCTTTAAATGTCAACTCTGGTGGGACTCGAACCCACAGCCTTTGAATACCTTCTCCTGGGCATATCTAGAAGTCCAATGCGCTGTCCATTGCGCCACAGAGCCACATTATTGGTCACGAATGTGACTTTTTTGCTTGCGGATTCTCTAGAATTTGTGTTATATTCTTGTAAGAAAAACTACTACATCAGTTTTGAGAACCTATATTTTTGTGGGGCAATGGACTTGAATGGAGGTTCAATTCCCAGCAGATTCCACCGTTGAATATTCAAATGTTTACCGACTACATAATCACATAAACCATGGACATTTTGTTTGGTTCATGTATTTTGATTTTGAACACTTTTATAAACCTTTAAATGTCGACTCTGGTGGGACTCGAACCCACAGCCTTTGAATACCTTCTCCTGGTCATTTCTAGAAGTCCAATGCGCTGTCCATTGCGCCACAGAGCCACATTATTGGTCACAAATGTGACTTTTTTGCTTGCGGGTCTCTAGAATTTGTTATATTCTTGTACGAAAAACTACTGCATCAGTTTTGTGAACCTATATTTTTGTGGGGCAATGGACTTGAATGGAGGTTCAATTCCCAGCGGATTCCACTTTGAATATTCAAATGTTTACCGACTACATAATCACATAAACCATGGACATTTTGTTTGGTTCATGTATTTTGATTTTTAACACTTTTATAAACCTTTAAATGTCGACTCTGGTGGGACTCGAACCCACAGCCTTTGAATACCTTCTGCCTGGTCATTTCTAGAAGTCCAATGCGCTGTCCATTGCGCCACAGAGCCACATTATTGGTCGCGAACGTGACTTTTTTGCTTGCGGATTCTCTAGAATTTGTGTTATATTCTTGTAAGAAAAACGACTACATCAGTTTTGAGAACCTATATTTTTGTGGGGCAATGGACTTGAATGGAGGTTAAATTCCCAGCAGATTCCACCTTTGGATGTTCAAATGTTTACCGACTACATAATCCATGGGCATTTTGTTTGGTTCATGTATTTTGATTTTGAACACTTTTATAAACCTTTAAATGTCGACTCTGGTGGGACTCGAACCCACAGCCTTTGAATACCTTCTTCTGGTCATTTCTAGAAGTCCAATGCACTGTCCATTGCGCCACAGAGCCATATTGTTGGTCACGAACGTGACTTTTTTGGTTGCGGATTCTCTAGAATTTGTGTTATATTCTTGTAAGAAAAACTACTGCATCAGTTTTGAGAACCTATATTTTTGTGGGGCAATGGACTTGAATGGAGGTTCAATTCCCAGCAGATTCCACCGTTGAATATTCAAATGTTTACCGACTACATAATCACATAAACCATGGGCATTTTGTTTGGTTCATGTATTTTGATTTTGAACACTTTTATAAATCTTTAAATGTCGACTCTGGTGGGACTCGAACCCACAGCCTTTGAATACCTTCTCCTGGTCATTTCTAGAAGTCCAATGCGCTGTCCATTGCGCCACAGAGCCACATTATTGGTCACGAACGTGACTTTTTTGCTTGCGGATTCTCTAGAATTTGTGTTATATTCTTGTAAGAAAAACTACTGCATCATTTTTGTGAACCTATATTTTTGTGGGGCAATGGACTTGAATGGAGGTTAAATTCCCAGCAGATTCCACCTTTGAATGTTCAAATGTTTACCGACTACATAATCACATAAACAATGGACATTTTGTTTGGTTCATGTATTTTGATTTTGAACACTTTTATAAACCTTTAAATGTCGACTCTGGTGGGACTCGAACCCACAGCCTTTGAATACCTTCTCCTGGCCATTTCTAGAAGTCCAATGCGCTGTCCATTGCGCCACAGAGCCACTCTATTGGTCACGAATGTGACTTTTTTGTTTGCGGATTCTCTAGAATTTGTGTTATATTCTTGTAAGAAAAACTACTACATCAGTTTTGAGAACCTATATTTTTGTTGGGCAATGGACTCGAATGGAGGTTCAATTCCCAGCAGATTCCACCTTTGAATGTTCAAATGTTTACCGACTACATAATCACATAAACCATGGACATTTTGTTTGGTTCATGTATTTTGATTTTGAACACTTTTATAAACCTTTAAATGTCGACTCTGGTGGTACTCGAACCCACAGCCTTTGAATACCTTCTCCTGGGCATATCTAGAAGTCCAATGCGCTGTCCATTGCGCCACAGAGCCATATTGTTGGTCACGAACGTGACTTTTTTGTTTGCGGATTCTCTAGAATTTGTGTTATATTCTTGTAAGAAAAACTACTACATCAGTTTTGTGAACCTATATTTTTGTGGGGCAATGGACTTGAATGGAGGTTCAATTCCCAGCAGATTCCACCTTTGAATGTTCAAATGTTTACCGACTACATAATCACATAAACCATGGACATTTTGTTTGGTTGATGTATTTTGATTTTGAACACTTTTATAAACCTTTAAATGTCAACTCTGGTGGGACTCGAACCAACAGCCTTTGAATACCTTCTCCTGGCCATTTCTAGAAGTCCAATGCGCTGTCCATTGCGCCACAGAGCCATATTGTTGGTCACGAACGTGACTTTTTTGCTTGCGGATTCTCTAGAATTTGTGTTATATTCTTGTAAGAAAAACTACTGCATCAGTTTTGAGAACCTATATTTTTGTGGGGCAATGGACTTGAATGGAGGTTCAATTCCCAGCAGATTCCACCTTTGAATGTTCAAATGTTTACCGACTACATAATCACATAAACAATGGACATTTTGTTTGGTTCATGTATTTTGATTTTGAACACTTTTATAAACCTTTAAATGTCGACTCTGGTGGTACTCGAACCCACAGCCTTTGAATACCTTCTCCTGGGCATATCTAGAAGTCCAATGCGCTGTCCATTGCGCCACAGAGCCATATTATTGGTCACGAACGTGACTTTTTTGGTTGCGGATTCTCTAGAATTTGTGTTATATTCTTGTAAGAAAAACTACTGCATCAGTTTTGAGAACCTATATTTTTGTGGGGCAATGGACTTGAATGGAGGTTAAATTCCCAGCAGATTCCACCTTTGAATGTTCAAATGTTTACCGACTACATAATCACATAAACAATGGACATTTTGTTTGGTTCATGTATTTTGATTTTGAACACTTTTATAAACCTTTAAATGTCAACTCTGGTGGGACTCGAACCCACAGCCTTTGAATACCTTCTCCTGGCCATTTCTAGAAGTCCAATGCGCTGTCCATTGCGCCACAGAGCAACATTATTGGTCACGAACGTGACTTTTTTGCTTGCGGATTCTCTAGAATTTGTGTTATATTCTTGTAAGAAAAACTACTACATCAGTTTTGAGAACCTATATTTTTGTGGGGCAATGGACTTGAAAGGAGGTTAAATTCCCAGCAGATTCCACCTTTGAATGTTCAAATGTCTACCGACGACATAATCACAAAAACAATGGACATTTTGTTTGGTTCATGTATTTTGATTTTGAACACTTTTATAAACCTCTAAATGTCGACTCTGGTGGGACTCGAACCCACAGCCTTTGAATCCCTTCTCCTGGGCATATCTAGAAGTCCAATGCGCTGTCCATTGCGCCACAGAGCCGTATTGTTGGTCACGAACGTGACTTTTTTGCTTGCGGATTCTCTAGAATTTGTGTTATATTCTTGTAAGAAAAACTACTACATCAGTTTTGAGAACCTATATTTTTGTGGGGCAATGGACTTGAAAGGAGGTTCAATTCCCAGCAGATTCCACCTTTGAATGTTCAAATGTTTACCGACTACATAATCACATAAACAATGGACATTTTGTTTGGTTCATGTATTTTGATTTTGAACACTTTTATAAACCTTTAAATGTCGACTCTGGTGGTACTCGAACCCACAGCCTTTGAATACCTTCTCCTGGTCATTTCTAGAAGTCCAATGCGCTGTCCATTGCGCCACAGAGCCACATTATTGGTCACGAACGTGACTTTTTTGGTTGCAGAGTCTCTAGAATTTGTGTTATATTTTTGTACACCTTTGAATGTTCAAATGTTTACCGACTACATAATCACATAAACAATGGACATTTTGTTTGGTTCATGTATTTTGATTTTGAACACTTTTATAAACCTTTAAATGTCGACTCTGGTGGGACTCGAACCCACAGCCTTTGAATACCTTCTCCTGGTCATTTCTAGAAGTCCAATGCGCTGTCCATTGCGCCACAGAGCCATATTATTGGTCACGAACGTGACTTTTTTGGTTGCAGAGTCTCTAGGATTTGTGTTATATTTTTGTACGAAAAACTACTGCATCAGTTTTGTGAACCTATATTTTTGTGGGGCAATGGACTTGAATGGAGGTTCAATTCCCAGCAGATTCCACCTTTGAATGTTCAAATGTTTACCGACTACATAATCACATAACCATGGGCATTTTGTTTGGTTCATGTATTTTGATTTTGAACACTTTTATAAACCTTTAAATGTCAACTCTGGTGGGACTCGAACCCACAGCCTTTGAATACCTTCTCCTGGCCATTTCTAGAAGTCCAATGCGCTGTCCATTGCGCCACAGAGCAACATTATTGGTCACGAACGTGACTTTTTTGCTTGCGGATTCTCTAGAATTTGTGTTATATTCTTGTAAGAAAAACTACTACATCAGTTTTGAGAACCTATATTTTTGTGGGGCAATGGACTTGAATGGAGGTTAAATTCCCAGCAGATTCCACCTTTGAATGTTCAAATGTCTACCGACGACATAATCACATAAACAATGGACATTTTGTTTGGTTCATGTATTTTGATTTTGAACACTTTTATAAACCTCTAAATGTCGACTCTGGTGGGACTCCAACCCACAGCCTTTGAATCCCTTCTCCTGGGCATATCTAGAAGTCCAATGCGCTGTCCATTGCGCCACAGAGCCGTATTGTTGGTCACGAACGTGACTTTTTTGCTTGCGGATTCTCTAGAATTTGTGTTATATTCTTGTAAGAAAAACTACTACATCAGTTTTGAGAACCTATATTTTTGTGGGGCAATGGACTTGAAAGGAGGTTCAATTCCCAGCAGATTCCACCTTTGAATGTTCAAATGTTTACCGACTACATAATCACATAAACAATGGACATTTTGTTTGGTTCATGTATTTTGATTTTGAACACTTTTATAAACCTTTAAATGTCAACTCTGGTGGGACTCGAACCCACAGCCTTTGAATACCTTCTCCTGGGCATATCTAGAAGTCCAATGCGCTGTCCATTGCGCCACAGAGCCATATTATTGGTCACGAACGTGACTTTTTTGTTTGCGGATTCTCTAGAATTTGTGTTATATTCTTGTAAGAAAAACTACTGCATCAGTTTTGTGAACCTATATTTTTGTGGGGCAATGGACTTGAATGGAGGTTAAATTCCCAGCAGATTCCACCTTTGAATGTTCAAATGTCTACCGACGACATAATCACATAAACAATGGACATTTTGTTTGGTTCATGTATTTTGATTTTGAACACTTTTATAAACCTCTAAATGTCGACTCTGGTGGGACTCGAACCCACAGCCTTTGAATACCTTCTCCTGGTCATTTCTAGAAGTCCAATGCGCTGTCCATTGCGCCACAGAGCCACATTATTGGTCACGAATGTGACTTTTTTGGTTGCAGATTCTCTAGAATTTGTTATATTCTTGTACGAAAAACTACTGCATCAGTTTTGTGAACCTATATTTTTGTGGGGCAATGGACTTGAATGGAGGTTCAATTCCCAGCAGATTCCACCGTTGAATATTCAAATGTTTACCGACTACATAATCACATAAACCATGGACATTTTGTTTGGTTCATGTATTTTGATTTTGAACACTTTTATAAACCTTTAAATGTCGACTCTGGTGGGACTCGAACCCACAGCCTTTGAATCCCTTCTCCTGGGCATATCTAGAAGTCCAATGCGCTGTCCATTGCGCCACAGAGCCATATTGTTGGTCACGAACGTGACTTTTTTGTTTGCGGATTCTCTAGAATTTGTGTTATATTCTTGTAAGAAAAACTACTACATCAGTTTTGAGAACCTATATTTTTGTGGGGCAATGGACTTGAATGGAGGTTCAATTCCCAGCAGATTCCACCGTTGAATATTCAAATGTTTACCGACTACATAATCACATAAACCATGGACATTTTGTTTGGTTGATGTATTTTGATCACTTTTATAAACCTTTAAATGTCAACTCTGGTGGGACTCGAACCCACAGCCTTTGAATACCTTTTCCTGGCCATTTCTAGAAGTCCAATGCGCTGTCCATTGCGCCACAGAGCCACTCTATTGGTCACGAATGTGACTTTTTTGCTTGCGGATTCTCTAGAATTTGTGTAATATTCTTGTAAGAAAAACTACTACATCAGTTTTGAGAACCTATATTTTTGTGGGGCAATGGACTTGAATGGAGGTTCAATTCCCAGCAGATTCCACCGTTGAATATTCAAATGTTTACCGACTACATAAACCATGGACATTTTGTTTGGTTCATGTATTTTGATTTTGAACACTTTTATAAACCTTTAAATGTCGACTCTGGTGGGACTCGAACCCACAGCCTTTGAATACCTTCTCCTGGTCATTTCTAGAAGTCCAATGCGCTGTCCATTGCGCCACAGAGCCACATTATTGGTCACGAATGTGACTTTTTTGGTTGCAGATTCTTTAGAATTTGTTATATTCTTGTACGAAAAACTACTGCATCAGTTTTGTGAACCTATATTTTTGTGGGGCAATGGACTTGAATGGAGGTTCAATTCCCAGCAGATTCCACCTTTGAATGTTCAAATGTTCACCGACTACATAATCACATAAACCATGGGCATTTTGTTTGGTTCATGTATTTTGATTTTGAACACTTTTATAAACCTTTAAATGTCGACTCTGGTGGGACTCGAACCAATAGCCTTTGAATACCATCTCCTGGTCATTTCTAGAAGTCCAATGCGCTGTCCATTGCTCCACAGAGCCATATTATTGTTTACGAAAGTGACTTTTTTCGGTTGCAGAGTCTCTAGAATTGGTGTTATATTCTTGTAAGAAAAACTACTGCATCAGTTTTGTGAACCTATATTTTTGTGGGGCAATGGACTTGAATGGAGGTTCAATTCCCAGCAGATTCCACCTTTGAATGTTCAAATGTTTACCGACTACATAGTCACATAAACCATGGGCATTTTGTTTGGTTCATGTATTTTGATTTTGAACACTTTTATAAACCTTTAAATGTCGACTCTGGTGGGACTCGAACCCACAGACTTTGAATACCTTCTCCTGGGCATATCTAGAAGTCCAATGCGCTGTCCATTGCGCCACAGAGCCATATTATTGGTCACGAACGTGACTTTTTTGCTTGCGGATTCTCTAGAATTTGTGTTATATTCTTGTAAGAAAAACTACTGCATCAGTTTTGTGAACCTATATTTTTGTGGGGCAATGGTCTTGAATGGAGGTTATATTCCCAGCAGATTCCACCTTTGAATATTCAAATGTTTACCATTTGTTTGGTTCATGTATTTTGAACACTTTTATAAACCTTTAAATGTCGACTTTGGTGGGACTCGAACCCATAGCCTTTGAATCCCTTCTCCTGGGCATATCTAGAAGTCCAATGCGCTGTCCATTGCACCACAGAGCCTTATTGTTGGTCACGAACGTGACTTTTTTGCTTGCAGATTCTCTAGAATTTGTGTTATATTCTTGTAAGAAAAACTACTACATCAGTTTTGAGAACCTATATTTTTGTGGGGCAATGGACTCGAATGGAGGTTCAATTCCCAGCAGATTCCACCTTTGAATGTTCAAATGTTTACCGACTACATAATCACATAAACCATGGGCATTTTGTTTGGTTCATGTATTTTGATTTTGAACACTTTTATAAACCTTTAAATGTCGACTCTGGTGGGACTCGAACCCACAGCCTTTGAATACCTTCTCCTGGTCATTTCTAGAAGTCCAATGCGCTGTCCATTGCGCCACAGAGCCACATTATTGGTCACGAATGTGACTTTTTTGGTTGCAGATTCTTTAGAATTTGTTATATTCTTGTACGAAAAACTACTGCATCAGTTTTGTGAACCTATATTTTTGTGGGGCAATGGACTTGAATGGAGGTTCAATTCCCAGCAGATTCCACCTTTGAATGTTCAAATGTTCACCGACTACATAATCACATAAACCATGGGCATTTTGTTTGGTTCATGTATTTTGATTTTGAACACTTTTATAAACCTTTAAATGTCGACTCTGGTGGGACTCGAACCCACAGCCTTTGAATACCTTCTCCTGGGCATATCTAGAAGTCCAATGCGCTGTCCATTGCGCCACAGAGCAACATTATTGGTCACGAACGTGACTTTTTTGCTTGCGGATTCTCTAGAATTTGTGTTATATTCTTGTAAGAAAAACTACTACATCAGTTTTGAGAACCTATATTTTTGTGGGGCAATGGACTTGAATGGAGGTTAAATTCCCAGCAGATTCCACCTTTGAATGTTCAAATGTCTACCGACGACATAATCACATAAACAATGGACATTTTGTTTGGTTCATGTATTTTGATTTTGAACACTTTTATAAACCTCTAAATGTCGACTCTGGTGGGACTCCAACCCACAGCCTTTGAATCCCTTCTCCTGGGCATATCTAGAAGTCCAATGCGCTGTCCATTGCGCCACAGAGCCGTATTGTTGGTCACGAACGTGACTTTTTTGCTTGCGGATTCTCTAGAATTTGTGTTATATTCTTGTAAGAAAAACTACTACATCAGTTTTGAGAACCTATATTTTTGTGGGGCAATGGACTTGAAAGGAGGTTCAATTCCCAGCAGATTCCACCTTTGAATGTTCAAATGTTTACCGACTACATAATCACATAAACAATGGACATTTTGTTTGGTTCATGTATTTTGATTTTGAACACTTTTATAAACCTTTAAATGTCAACTCTGGTGGGACTCGAACCCACAGCCTTTGAATACCTTCTCCTGGGCATATCTAGAAGTCCAATGCGCTGTCCATTGCGCCACAGAGCCATATTATTGGTCACGAACGTGACTTTTTTGTTTGCGGATTCTCTAGAATTTGTGTTATATTCTTGTAAGAAAAACTACTGCATCAGTTTTGTGAACCTATATTTTTGTGGGGCAATGGACTTGAATGGAGGTTAAATTCCCAGCAGATTCCACCTTTGAATGTTCAAATGTCTACCGACGACATAATCACATAAACAATGGACATTTTGTTTGGTTCATGTATTTTGATTTTGAACACTTTTATAAACCTCTAAATATCGACTCTGGTGGGACTCGAACCCACAGCCTTTGAATACCTTCTCCTGGTCATTTCTAGAAGTCCAATGCGCTGTCCATTGCGCCACAGAGCCACATTATTGGTCACGAATGTGACTTTTTTGGTTGCAGATTCTCTAGAATTTGTTATATTCTTGTACGAAAAACTACTGCATCAGTTTTGTGAACCTATATTTTTGTGGGGCAATGGACTTGAATGGAGGTTCAATTCCCAGCAGATTCCACCGTTGAATATTCAAATGTTTACCGACTACATAATCACATAAACCATGGACATTTTGTTTGGTTCATGTATTTTGATTTTGAACACTTTTATAAACCTTTAAATGTCGACTCTGGTGGGACTCGAACCCACAGCCTTTGAATCCCTTCTCCTGGGCATATCTAGAAGTCCAATGCGCTGTCCATTGCGCCACAGAGCCATATTGTTGGTCACGAACGTGACTTTTTTGTTTGCGGATTCTCTAGAATTTGTGTTATATTCTTGTAAGAAAAACTACTACATCAGTTTTGAGAACCTATATTTTTGTGGGGCAATGGACTTGAATGGAGGTTCAATTCCCAGCAGATTCCACCGTTGAATATTCAAATGTTTACCGACTACATAATCACATAAACCATGGACATTTTGTTTGGTTGATGTATTTTGATTACACTTTTATAAACCTTTAAATGTCAACTCTGGTGGGACTCGAACCCACAGCCTTTGAATACCTTTTCCTGGCCATTTCTAGAAGTCCAATGCGCTGTCCATTGCGCCACAGAGCCACTCTATTGGTCACGAATGTGACTTTTTTGCTTGCGGATTCTCTAGAATTTGTGTAATATTCTTGTAAGAAAAACTACTACATCAGTTTTGAGAACCTATATTTTTGTGGGGCAATGGACTTGAATGGAGGTTCAATTCCCAGCAGATTCCACCGTTGAATATTCAAATGTTTACCGACTACATAAACCATGGACATTTTGTTTGGTTCATGTATTTTGATTTTGAACACTTTTATAAACCTTTAAATGTCGACTCTGGTGGGACTCGAACCCACAGCCTTTGAATACCTTCTCCTGGTCATTTCTAGAAGTCCAATGCGCTGTCCATTGCGCCACAGAGCCACATTATTGGTCACGAATGTGACTTTTTTGGTTGCAGATTCTTTAGAATTTGTTATATTCTTGTACGAAAAACTACTGCATCAGTTTTGTGAACCTATATTTTTGTGGGGCAATGGACTTGAATGGAGGTTCAATTCCCAGCAGATTCCACCTTTGAATGTTCAAATGTTCACCGACTACATAATCACATAAACCATGGGCATTTTGTTTGGTTCATGTATTTTGATTTTGAACACTTTTATAAACCTTTAAATGTCGACTCTGGTGGGACTCGAACCAATAGCCTTTGAATACCATCTCCTGGTCATTTCTAGAAGTCCAATGCGCTGTCCATTGCTCCACAGAGCCATATTATTGTTTACGAAAGTGACTTTTTCGGTTGCAGAGTCTCTAGAATTGGTGTTATATTCTTGTAAGAAAAAACTACTGCATCAGTTTTGTGAACCTATATTTTTGTGGGGCAATGGACTTGAATGGAGGTTCAATTCCCAGCAGATTCCACCTTTGAATGTTCAAATGTTTACCGACTACATAGTCACATAAACCATGGGCATTTTGTTTGGTTCATGTATTTTGATTTTGAACACTTTTATAAACCTTTAAATGTCGACTCTGGTGGGACTCGAACCCACAGCCTTTGAATACCTTCTCCTGGGCATATCTAGAAGTCCAATGCGCTGTCCATTGCGCCACAGAGCCATATTATTGGTCACGAACGTGACTTTTTTGCTTGCGGATTCTCTAGAATTTGTGTTATATTCTTGTAAGAAAAACTACTGCATCAGTTTTGTGAACCTATATTTTTGTGGGGCAATGGTCTTGAATGGAGGTTATATTCCCAGCAGATTCCACCTTTGAATATTCAAATGTTTACCATTTGTTTGGTTCATGTATTTTTGAACACTTTTATAAACCTTTAAATGTCGACTTTGGTGGGACTCGAACCCATAGCCTTTGAATCCCTTCTCCTGGGCATATCTAGAAGTCCAATGCGCTGTCCATTGCACCACAGAGCCTTATTGTTGGTCACGAACGTGACTTTTTTGCTTGCAGATTCTCTAGAATTTGTGTTATATTCTTGTAAGAAAAACTACTACATCAGTTTTGAGAACCTATATTTTTGTGGGGCAATGGACTCGAATGGAGGTTCAATTCCCAGCAGATTCCACCTTTGAATGTTCAAATGTTTACCGACTACATAATCACATAAACCATGGGCATTTTGTTTGGTTCATGTATTTTGATTTTGAACACTTTTATAAACCTTTAAATGTCGACTCTGGTGGGACTCGAACCCACAGCCTTTGAATACCTTCTCCTGGTCATTTCTAGAAGTCCAATGCGCTGTCCATTGCGCCACAGAGCCACATTATTGGTCACGAATGTGACTTTTTTGGTTGCAGATTCTTTAGAATTTGTTATATTCTTGTACGAAAAACTACTGCATCAGTTTTGTGAACCTATATTTTTGTGGGGCAATGGACTTGAATGGAGGTTCAATTCCCAGCAGATTCCACCTTTGAATGTTCAAATGTTCACCGACTACATAATCACATAAACCATGGGCATTTTGTTTGGTTCATGTATTTTGATTTTGAACACTTTTATAAACCTTTAAATGTCGACTCTGGTGGGACTCGAACCCACAGCCTTTGAATACCTTCTCCTGGGCATATCTAGAAGTCCAATGCGCTGTCCATTGCGCCACAGAGCCACATTATTGGTCACGAATGTGACTTTTTTGGTTGCAAATTCTCTAGAATGTGTTTTATATTCTTGTAAGACAGGGTTAGGGTTACCATGGACATTTTGTTTGGTTCATGTATTTTGATTTTGAACACTTTTATAAACCTTTAAATGTCGACTCTGGTGGGACTCGAACCCACAGCCTTTGAATACCTTCTCCTGGGCATATCTAGAAGTCCAATGCGCTGTCCATTGCGCCACAGAGCCATATTATTGGTCACGAACGTGACTTTTTTGCTTGCGGATTCTCTAGAATTTGTGTTATATTCTTGTAAGAAAAACTACTGCATCAGTTTTGTGAACCTATATTTTTGTGGGGCAATGGTCTTGAATGGAGGTTAAATTCCCAGCAGATTCCACCTTTGAATGTTCAAATGTTTACCGACTACATAATCACAAAAACCATGGACATTTTGTTTGGTTCATGTATTTTGATTTTGAACACTTTTATAAACCTTTAAATGTCGACTCTGGTGGGACTCCAACCCACAGCCTTTGAATACCTTCTCCTGGTCATTTCTAGAAGTCCAATGCGCTGTCCATTGCGCCACAGAGTCATATTATTGGTTACGAACGTGACTTTTTTGCTTGCGGATTCTCTAGAATTTGTGTTATATTCTTGTAAGAAAAACTACTGCATCAGTTTTGTGAACCTATATTTTTGTGGGGCAATGGACTTGAATGGAGGTTAAATTCCCAGCAGATTCCACCTTTGAATGTTCAAATGTTTACCGACTACATAATCACATAAACAATGGACATTTTGTTTGGTTCATGTATTTTGATTTTGAACACTTTTATAAACCTTTAAATGTCGACTCTGGTGGGACTCGAACCCACAGCCTTTGAATACCTTCTCCTGGTCATTTCTAGAAGTCCAATGCGCTGTCCATTGCGCCACAGAGCCACATTGTTGGTCACGAACGTGACTTTTTTGCTTGCGGATTCTCTAGAATTTGTGTTATATTCTTGTAAGAAAAACTACTACATCAGTTTTGAGAACCTATATTTTTGTGGGGCAATGGACTTGAATGGAGGTTCAATTCCCGGCAGATTCCACCGTTGAATATTCAAATGTTTACCGACTACATAATCACATAACCCATGGACATTTTGTTTGGTTCATGTATTTTTATTTTGAACACTTTTATAAACCTTTTAATGTCGACACTGGTGGGACTCGAACCCACAGCCTTTGAATACCTTCCGCTGGTCATTTCTAGAAGTCCAATGCGCTGTCCATTGCACCACAGAGCCATATTATTGGTCACGAACGTGACTTTTTTGCTTGCAGATTCTCTAGAATTTGTGTTATATTTTTGTAAGAAAAACTACTGCATCAGTTTTGTGACCCTATATTTTTGTGGGGCAATGGACTTGAATGGAGGTTCAATTCCCAGCAGATTCCACCGTTGAATGTTCAAATGTTTACCGACTACATAATCACATAAACCATGGACATTTTGTTTGGTTCATGTATTTTGATTTTGAAAACTTTTATAAACCTTTAAATGTCGACTCTGGTGGGACTCGAACCCACAGCCTTTGAATACCTTCGCCTGGGCATATCTAGAAGTCCAATGCGCTGTCCATTGCGCCACAGAGCCACATTATTGGTCACAAATGTGACTTTTTTGCTTGCGGATTCTCTAGAATTTGTTATATTCTTGTACGAAAAACTACTACATCAGTTTTGTGAACCTATATTTTTGTGGGGCAATGGACTTGAATGGAGGTCCAATTCCCAGCAGATTCCACCGTTGAATATTCAAATGTTTACCGACTACATAATCACATAAACCATGGACATTTTGTTTGGTTCATGTATTTTGATTTTGAACACTTTTATAAACCTTTAAATGTCGACTCTGGTGGGACTCGAACCCACAGCCTTTGAATCCCTTCTCCTGGGCATATCTAGAAGTCCAATGCGCTGTCCATTGCGCCACAGAGCCATATTGTTGGTCACGAACGTGACTTTTTTGGTTGCAGATTCTTTAGAATTTGTTATATTCTTGTACGAAAAACTACTGCATCAGTTTTGTGAACCTATATTTTTGTGGGGCAATGGACTTGAATGGAGGTTAAATTCCCAGCAGATTCCACCTTTGAATGTTCAAATGTTTACCATTTGTTTGGTTCATGTATTTTGATTTTGAACACTTTTATAAACCTTTAAATGTCGACTCTGGTGGGACTCGAACCCACAGCCTTTGAATACTTTCTCCTGGACATATCTAGAAGTCCAATGCGCTGTCCATTGCGCCACAGAGCCACATTATTGGTCACGAATGTGACTTTTTTGGTTGCAAATTCTCTAGAATTTGTTTTATATTCTTGTAAGACAGGTTTAGGGTTAGGGTTAGGTTAGGGTTAGCATTGACATTTTGTTTGGTTCATGTATTTTGATTTTGAACACTTTTATAAACCTTTAAATGTCGACTCTGGTGGGACTCGAACCCACAGCCTTTGAATACCTTCTCCTGGTCATTTCTAGAAGTCCAATGCGCTGTCCATTGCTCCACAGAGCCATATTATTGTTTAAAAACGTGACTTTTTTGGTTGCAGAGTCTCTAGAATTGGTGTTATATTCTTGTAAGAAAAACTACTGCATCAGTTTTGTGAACCTATATTTTTGTGGGGCAATGGACTTGAATGGAGGTTCAATTCCCAGCAGATTCCACCTTTGAATGTTCAAATGTTTACCGACTACATAATCACATAAACCATGGGCATTTTGTTTGGTTCATGTATTTTGATTTTGAACACTTTTATAAACCTTTAAATGTCGACTCTGGTGGGACTCGAACCCACAGCCTTTGAATACCTTCTCCTGGGCATATCTAGAAGTCCAATGCGCTGTCCATTGCGCCACAGAGCCATATTATTGGTCACGAACGTGACTTTTTTGCTTGCGGATTCTCTAGAATTTGTGTTATATTCTTGTAAGAAAAACTACTGCATCAGTTTTGTGAACCTATATTTTTGTGGGGCAATGGACTTGAATGGAGGTTAAATTCCCAGCAGATTCCACCTTTGAATGTTCAAATGTTTACCGACTACATAATCACATAAACAATGGACATTTTGTTTGGTTCATGTATTTTGATTTTGAACACTTTTATAAACCTTTAAATGTCGACTCTGGTGGGACTCGAACGCACAGCCTTTGAATACCTTCGTCCTGGTCATTTCTAGAAGTCCAATGCACTGTCCATTGCGCCACAGAGCCACATTATTGGTCACGAATGTGACTTTTTTGGTTGCAGATTCTCTAGAATTTGTTATATTCTTGTACGAAAAACTTCTGCATCAGTTTTGTGAACCTATATTTTTGTGGGGCAATGGACTCGAATGGAGATTCAATTCCCAGCAGATTCCACCTTTGAATGTTCAAATGTTTACCGACTACATAATCACATAAACCATGGGCATTTTGTTTGGTTCATGTATTTTGATTTTGAACACTTTTATAAACCTTTAAATGTCGACTCTGGTGGGACTCGAACCCACAGCCTTTGAATACCTTCTCCTGGGCATATCTAGAAGTCCAATGCGCTGTCCATTGCGCCACAGAGCCATATTATTGGTCACGAACGTGACTTTTTTGCTTGCGGATTCTCTAGAATTTGTGTTATATTCTTGTAAGAAAAACTACTGCATCAGTTTTGTGAACCTATATTTTTGTGGGGCAATGGTCTTGAATGGAGGTTATATTCCCAGCAGATTCCACCTTTGAATATTCAAATGTTTACCATTTGTTTGGTTCATGTATTTTGAACACTTTTATAAACCTTTAAATGTCGACTTTGGTGGGACTCGAACCCATAGCCTTTGAATCCCTTCTCCTGGGCATATCTAGAAGTCCAATGGGCTGTCCATTGCACCACAGAGCCATATTGTTGGTCACGAACGTGACTTTTTTGCTTGCAGATTCTCTAGAATTTGTGTTATATTCTTGTAAGAAAAACTACTACATCAGTTTTGAGAACCTATATTTTTGTGGGGCAATGGACTCGAATGGAGGTTCAATTCCCAGCAGATTCCACCTTTGAATGTTCAAATGTTTACCGACTACATAATCACATAAACCATGGGCATTTTGTTTGGTTCATGTATTTTGATTTTGAACACTTTTATAAACCTTTAAATGTCGACTCTGGTGGGACTCGAACCCACAGCCTTTGAATACCTTCTCCTGGTCATTTCTAGAAGTCCAATGCGCTGTCCATTGCGCCACAGAGCCACATTATTGGTCACGAATGTGACTTTTTTGGTTGCAGATTCTTTAGAATTTGTTATATTCTTGTACGAAAAACTACTGCATCAGTTTTGTGAACCTATATTTTTGTGGGGCAATGGACTTGAATGGAGGTTCAATTCCCAGCAGATTCCACCTTTGAATGTTCAAATGTTCAATGTTCACCGACTACATAATCACATAAACCATGGGCATTTTGTTTGGTTCATGTATTTTGATTTTGAACACTTTTATAAACCTTTAAATGTCAACTCTGGTGGGACTCGAACCCACAGCCTTTGAATACCTTCTCCTGGGCATATCTAGAAGTCCAATGCGCTGTCCATTGCGCCACAGAGCCACATTATTGGTCACGAATGTGACTTTTTTGGTTGCAAATTCTCTAGAATGTGTTTTATATTCTTGTAAGACAGGGTTAGGGTTACCATGGACATTTTGTTTGGTTCATGTATTTTGATTTTGAACACTTTTATAAACCTTTAAATGTCGACTCTGGTGGGACTCGAACCCACAGCCTTTGAATACCTTCTCCTGGGCATATCTAGAAGTCCAATGCGCTGTCCATTGCGCCACAGAGCCATATTATTGGTCACGAACGTGACTTTTTTGCTTGCGGATTCTCTAGAATTTGTGTTATATTCTTGTAAGAAAAACTACTGCATCAGTTTTGTGAACCTATATTTTTGTGGGGCAATGGTCTTGAATGGAGGTTAAATTCCCAGCAGATTCCACCTTTGAATGTTCAAATGTTTACCGACTACATAATCACATAAACCATGGACATTTTGTTTGGTTCATGTATTTTGATTTTGAACACTTTTATAAACCTTTAAATGTCGACTCTGGTGGGACTCGAACCCACAGCCTTTGAATACCTTCTCCTGGTCATTTCTAGAAGTCCAATGCGCTGTCCATTGCGCCACAGAGCCATATTATTGGTTACGAACGTGACTTTTTTGCTTGCGGATTCTCTAGAATTTGTGTTATATTCTTGTAAGAAAAACTACTGCATCAGTTTTGTGAACCTATATTTTTGTGGGGCAATGGACTTGAATGGAGGTTAAATTCCCAGCAGATTCCACCTTTGAATGTTCAAATGTTTACCGACTACATAATCACATAAACAATGGACATTTTGTTTGGTTCATGTATTTTGATTTTGAACACTTTTATAAACCTTTAAATGTCGACTCTGGTGGGACTCGAACCCACAGCCTTTGAATACCTTCTCCTGGTCATTTCTAGAAGTCCAATGCGCTGTCCATTGCGCCACAGAGCCACATTATTGGTCACGAATGTGACTTTTTTGGTTGCAGATTCTTTAGAATTTGTTATCTTCTTGTACGAAAAACTACTGCATCAGTTTTGTGAACCTATATTTTTGTGGGGCAATGGACTTGAATGGAGGTTCAATTCCCAGCAGATTCCACCTTTGAATGTTCAAATGTTCACCGACTACATAATCACATAAACCATGGGCATTTTGTTTGGTTCATGTATTTTGATTTTGAACACTTTTATAAACCTTTAAATGTCGACTCTGGTGGGACTCGAACCCACAGCCTTTGAATACCTTCTCCTGGGCATATCTAGAAGTCCAATGCGCTGTCCATTGCGCCACAGAGCCACATTATTGGTCACGAATGTGACTTTTTTGGTTGCAAATTCTCTAGAATGTGTGTTATATTCTTGTAAGAAAAACTACTCCATCAGTTTTGAGAACCTATATTTTTGTGGGGCAATGGACTTGAATGGAGGTTAAATTCCCAGCAGATTCCACCTTTGAATGTTCAAATGTTTACCATTTGTTTGGTTCATGTATTTTGAACACTTTTATAAACCTTTAAATGTCGACTTTGGTGGGACTCGAACCCATAGCCTTTGAATCCCTTCTCCTGGGCATATCTAGAAGTCCAATGCGCTGTCCATTGCACCACAGAGCCATATTGTTGGTCACGAACGTGACTTTTTTGCTTGCGGATTCTCTAGAATTTGTGTTATATTCTTGTAAGAAAAACTACTACATCAGTTTTGAGAACCTATATTTTTGTGGGGCAATGGACTTGAATGGAGGTTCAATTCCCGGCAGATTCCACCGTTGAATATTCAAATGTTTACCGACTACATAATCACATAACCCATGGACATTTTGTTTGGTTCATGTATTTTTATTTTGAACACTTTTATAAACCTTTTAATGTCGACACTGGTGGGACTCGAACCCACAGCCTTTGAATACCTTCCGCTGGTCATTTCTAGAAGTCCAATGCGCTGTCCATTGCACCACAGAGCCATATTATTGGTCACGAACGTGACTTTTTTGCTTGCAGATTCTCTAGAATTTGTGTTATATTTTTGTAAGAAAAACTACTGCATCAGTTTTGTGACCCTATATTTTTGTGGGGCAATGGACTTGAATGGAGGTTCAATTCCCAGAAGATTCCACCGTTGAATGTTCAAATGTTTACCGACTACATAATCACATAAACCATGGACATTTTGTTTGGTTCATGTATTTTGATTTTGAAAACTTTTATAAACCTTTAAATGTCGACTCTGGTGGGACTCGAACCCACAGCCTTTGAATACCTTCGCCTGGGCATATCTAGAAGTCCAATGCGCTGTCCATTGCGCCACAGAGCCACATTATTGGTCACAAATGTGACTTTTTTGCTTGCGGATTCTCTAGAATTTGTTATATTCTTGTACGAAAAACTACTACATCAGTTTTGTGAACCTATATTTTTGTGGGGCAATGGACTTGAATGGAGGTCCAATTCCCAGCAGATTCCACCGTTGAATATTCAAATGTTTACCGACTACATAATCACATAAACCATGGACATTTTGTTTGGTTCATGTATTTTGATTTTGAACACTTTTATAAACCTTTAAATGTCGACTCTGGTGGGACTCGAACCCACAGCCTTTGAATCCCTTCTCCTGGGCATATCTAGAAGTCCAATGCGCTGTCCATTGCGCCACAGAGCCATATTGTTGGTCACGAACGTGACTTTTTTGGTTGCAGATTCTTTAGAATTTGTTATATTCTTGTACGAAAAACTACTGCATCAGTTTTGTGAACCTATATTTTTGTGGGGCAATGGACTTGAATGGAGGTTAAATTCCCAGCAGATTCCACCTTTGAATGTTCAAATGTTTACCATTTGTTTTGGTTCATGTATTTTGATTTTGAACACTTTTATAAACCTTTAAATGTCGACTCTGGTGGGACTCGAACCCACAGCCTTTGAATACTTTCTCCTGGACATATCTAGAAGTCCAATGCGCTGTCCATTGCGCCACAGAGCCACATTATTGGTCACGAATGTGACTTTTTTGGTTGCAAATTCTCTAGAATTTGTTTTATATTCTTGTAAGACAGGTTTAGGGTTAGGGTTAGGTTAGGGTTAGGGTTACCATTGACATTTTGTTTGGTTCATGTATTTTGATTTTGAACACTTTTATAAACCTTTAAATGTCGACTCTGGTGGGACTCGAACCCACAGCCTTTGAATACCTTCTCCTGGTCATTTCTAGAAGTCCAATGCGCTGTCCATTGCTCCACAGAGCCATATTATTGTTTAAAGAACGTGACTTTTTTGGTTGCAGAGTCTCTAGAATTGGTGTTATATTCTTGTAAGAAAAACTACTGCATCAGTTTTGTGAACCTATATTTTTGTGGGGCAATGGACTTGAATGGAGGTTCAATTCCCAGCAGATTCCACCTTTGAATGTTCAAATGTTTACCGACTACATAATCACATAAACCATGGGCATTTTGTTTGGTTCATGTATTTTGATTTTGAACACTTTTATAAACTAATGTCGACTCTGGTGGGACTCGAACCCACAGCCTTTGAATACCTTCTCCTGGGCATATCTAGAAGTCCAATGCGCTGTCCATTGCGCCACAGAGCCATATTATTGGTCACGAACGTGACTTTTTTGCTTGCGGATTCTCTAGAATTTGTGTTATATTCTTGTAAGAAAAACTACTGCATCAGTTTTGTGAACCTATATTTTTGTGGGGCAATGGACTTGAATGGAGGTTAAATTCCCAGCAGATTCCACCTTTGAATGTTCAAATGTTTACCGACTACATAATCACATAAACAATGGACATTTTGTTTGGTTCATGTATTTTGATTTTGAACACTTTTATAAACCTTTAAATGTCGACTCTGGTGGGACTCGAACGCACAGCCTTTGAATACCTTCGTCCTGGTCATTTCTAGAAGTCCAATGCACTGTCCATTGCGCCACAGAGCCACATTATTGGTCACGAATGTGACTTTTTTGGTTGCAGATTCTCTAGAATTTGTTATATTCTTGTACGAAAAACTTCTGCATCAGTTTTGTGAACCTATATTTTTGTGGGGCAATGGACTCGAATGGAGGTTCAATTCCCAGCAGATTCCACCTTTGAATGTTCAAATGTTTACCGACTACATAATCACATAAACCATGGGACATTTTGTTTGGTTCATGTATTTTGATTTTGAACACTTTTATAAACCTTTAAATGTCGACTCTGGTGGGACTCGAACCCACAGCCTTTGAATACCTTCTCCTGGTCATTTCTAGAAGTCCAATGCGCTGTCCATTGCGCCACAGAGCCATATTATTGGTCACGAACGTGACTTTTTTGCTTGCAGGATTCTCTAGAATTTGTGTTATATTCTTGTAAGAAAAACTACTGCATCAGTTTTGTGAACCTATATTTTTGTGGGGCAATGGACTTGAATGGAGGTTCAATTCCCAGCAGATTCCACTTTGAATGTTCAAATGTTTACCGACTACATAATCACATAAACCATGGACATTTTGTTTGGTTCATGTATTTTGATTTTGAACACTTTATAAACCTTAAATGTCGACTCTGGTGGGACTCGACCCACAGCCTTTGAATACCTTCTCCTGGGCATATCTAGAAGTCCAATGCGCTGTCCATTGCGCCACAGAGCCATATTATTGGTCACGAACGTGACTTTTTTGCTTGCGGATTCTCTAGAATTTGTGTTATATTCTTGTAAGAAAAACTACTACATCAGTTTTGTGAACCTATATTTTTGTGGGGCAATGGACTTGAATGGAGGTTCAATTCCCAGCATGATTCCACCGTTGAATATTCAAATGTTTACCGACTACATAATCACATAACCCATGGACATTTTGTTTGGTTCATGTATTTTGATTTTGAACACTTTTATGAACTTTTAAATGTCGACTCTGGTGGGACTCGAACCCACAGCCTTTGAATCCCTTCTCCTGGGCATATCTAGAAGTCCAATGCGCTGTCCATTGCGCCACAGAGCCATATTATTGGTCACGAACGTGACTTTTTTGCTTGCGGATTCTCTAGAATTTGTGTTATATTCTTGTAAGAAAAACTACTGCATCAGTTTTGTGAACCTATATTTTTATGGGGCAATGTTCTTGAATGGAGGTTAAATTCCCAGCAGATTCCACCTTTGAATGTTCAAATGTTTACCGACTACATAATCACATAAACAATGGACATTTTGTTTGGTTCATGTATTTTGATTTTGAACACTTTTATAAACCTTTAAATGTCGACTCTGGTGGGACTCGAACCCACAGCCTTTGAATACCTTCTCCTGGTCATTTCTAGAAGTCCAATGCGCTGTCCATTGCGCCACAGAGCCACATTATTGGTCACGAACGTGACTTTTTTGCTTGCAGGATTCTCTAGAATTTGTGTTATATTCTTGTAAGAAAAACTACTGCATCAGTTTTGTGAACCTATATTTTTGTGGGGCAATGGACTTGAATGGAGGTTAAATTCCCAGCAGATTCCACCTTTGAATGTTCAAATGTTTACCGACTACATAATCACATAAACCATGGGACATTTTGTTTGGTTCATGTATTTTGATTTTGAACACTTTTATAAACCTTTAAATGTCGACTCTGGTGGGACTCGAACCCACAGCCTTTGAATACCTTCTCCTGGGCATTTCTAGAAGTCCAATGCGCTGTCCATTGCGCCACAGAGCCATATTATTGGTCACGAACGTGACTTTTTTGCTTGCGGATTCTCTAGAATTTGTGTTATATTCTTGTAAGAAAAACTACTGCATCAGTTTTGTGAACCTATATTTTTGTGGGGCAATGGACTTGAATGGAGGTTAAATTCCCAGCAGATTCCACCTTTGAATGTTCAAATGTTTACCGACTACATAATCACATAAACAATGGACATTTTGTTTGGTTCATGTATTTTGATTTTGAACACTTTTATAAACCTTTAAATGTCGACTCTGGTGGGACTCGAACGCACAGCCTTTGAATACCTTCGTCCTGGTCATTTCTAGAAGTCCAATGCACTGTCCATTGCGCCACAGAGCCACATTATTGGTCACGAATGTGACTTTTTTGGTTGCAGATTCTCTAGAATTTGTTATATTCTTGTACGAAAAACTTCTGCATCAGTTTTGTGAACCTATATTTTGTGGGGCAATGGACTCGAATGGAGGTTCAATTCCCAGCAGATTCCACCTTTGAATGTTCAAAATGTTTACCGACTACATAATCACATAAACCATGGGCATTTTGTTTGGTTCATGTATTTTGATTTTGAACACTTTTATAAACCTTTAAATGTCGACTCTGGTGGGACTCGAACCCACAGCCTTTGAATACCTTCTCCTGGTCATTTCTAGAAGTCCAATGCGCTGTCCATTGCTCCACAGAGCCATATTATTGATTACGAACGTGACTTTTTTGGTTGCAGAGTCTCTAGAATTGGTGTTATATTCTTGTAAGAAAAACTACTGCATCAGTTTTGTGAACCTATATTTTTGTGGTGCAATGGACTTGAATGGAGGTTCAATTCCCAGCAGATTCCACCTTTGAATGTTCAAATGTTTACCGACTACATAATCACATAAACCATGGCATTTTGTTTGGTTCATGTATTTTGATTTTGAACACTTTTATAAACCTTTAAATGTCGACTTGGTGGACTCGACCCAGCCTTGAATACCTTCTCCTGGGCATATCTAGAAGTCCAATGCGCTGTCCATTGCGCCACAGAGCCATATTATTGGTCACGAACGTGACTTTTTTGCTTGCGGATTCTCTAGAATTTGTGTTATATTCTTTGTAAGAAAAACTACTGCATCAGTTTTGTGAACCTATATTTTTGTGGGGCAATGGACTTGAATGGAGGTTCAATTCCCAGCTGATTCCACCGTTGAATATTCAAATGTTTACCGACTACATAATCACATAACCCATGGACATTTTGTTTGGTTCATGTATTTTGATTTTGAACACTTTTATGAACTTTTAATGTCGACTCTGGTGGGACTCGAACCCACAGCCTTTGAATCCCTTCTCCTGGGCATATCTAGAAGTCCAATGCGCTGTCCATTGCGCCACAGAGCCATATTATTGGTCACGAACGTGACTTTTTTGCTTGCGGATTCTCTAGAATTTGTGTTATATTCTTGTAAGAAAAACTACTGCATCAGTTTTGTGAACCTATATTTTTATGGGGCAATGTTCTTGAATGGAGGTTAAATTCCCAGCAGATTCCACCTTTGAATGTTCAAATGTTTACCGACTACATAATCACATAAACAATGGACATTTTGTTTGGTTCATGTATTTTGATTTTGAACACTTTTATAAACCTTTAAATGTCGACTCTGGTGGGACTCGAACCCACAGCCTTTGAATACCTTCGTCCTGGGCATTTCTAGAAGTCCAATGCGCTGTCCATTGCGCCACAGAGCCACATTATTGGTCACGAACGTGACTTTTTTGCTTGCGGATTCTCTAGAATTTGTGTTATATTCTTGTAAGAAAAACTACTGCATTAGTTTTGTGAACCTATATTTTTGTGGGGCAATGGACTTGAATGGAGGTTAAATTCCCAGCAGATTCCACCTTTGAATGTTCAAATGTTTACCGACTACATAATCACATAAACCATGGACATTTTGTTTGGTTCATGTATTTTGATTTTGAACACTTTTATAAACCTTTAAATGTCGACTCTGGTGGGACTCGAACCCACAGCCTTTGAATACCTTCTCCTGGGCATATCTAGAAGTCCAATGCGCTGTCCATTGCGCCACAGAGCCATATTATTGGTCACGAACGTGACTTTTTTGCTTGCGGATTCTCTAGAATTTGTGTTATATTCTTGTAAGAAAAACTACTGCATCAGTTTTGTGAACCTATATTTTTGTGGGGCAATGGACTTGAATGGAGGTTAAATTCCCAGCAGATTCCACCTTTGAATGTTCAAATGTTTACCGACTACATAATCACATAAACAATGGACATTTTGTTTGGTTCATGTATTTTGATTTTGAACACTTTTATAAACCTTTAAATGTCGACTCTGGTGGGACTCGAACGCACAGCCTTTGAATACCTTCGTCCTGGTCATTTCTAGAAGTCCAATGCAGCTGTCCATTGCGCCACAGAGCCACATTATTGGTCACGAATGTGACTTTTTTGGTTGCAGATTCTCTAGAATTTGTTATATTCTTGTACGAAAAACTTACTGCATCAGTTTTGTGAACCTATATTTTTGTGGGGCAATGGACTTGAATGGAGGTTCAATTCCCAGCAGATTCCACCTTTGAATGTTCAAATGTTTACCGACTACATAATCACATAAACCATGGACATTTTGTTTGGCTCATGTATTTTGATTTTGAACACTTTTATAAACCTTTAAATGTCGACTCTGGTGGGACTCGAACCCACAGCCTTTGAATACCTTCTCCTGGGCATTTCTAGAAGTCCAATGCGCTGTCCATTGCTCCACAGAGCCATATTATTGATTACGAACGTGACTTTTTTGGTTGCAGATTCTCTAGAATTGTGTTATATTCTTGTAAGAAAAACTACTACTGCATCAGTTTTGTGAACCTATATTTTTGTGGTGCAATGGACTTGAATGGAGGTTCAATTCCCAGCAGATTCCACCTTTGAATGTTCAAATGTTTACAGACTACATAATCACATAAACCATGGACATTTTGTTTGGTTCATGTATTTTGATTTTGAACACTTTTATAAACCTTTAAATGTCGACTCTGGTGGGACTCGAACCCACAGCCTTTGAATACCTTCTCCTGGGCATATCTAGAAGTCCAATGCGCTGTCCATTGCGCCACAGAGCCATATTATTGGTTACGAACGTGACTTTTTTGCTTGCGGATTCTCTAGAATTTGTGTTATATTCTTGTAAGAAAAAACTACTGCATCAGTTTTGTGAACCTATATTTTTGTGGGGCAATGGACTTGAATGGAGGTTAAATTCCCAGCAGATTCCACCGTTGAATATTCAAATGTTTACCGACTACATAATCACATAAACCATGGACATTTTGTTTGGTTCATGTATTTTGATTTTGAACACTTTTATAAACCTTTAAATGTCGACTCTGGTGGGACTCGAACCCACAGCCTTTGAATACCTTCGTCCTGGTCATTTCTAGAAGTCCAATGCGCTGTCCATTGCGCCACAGAGCCACATTATTGGTCACGAATGTGACTTTTTTGGTTGCAGATTCTCTAGAATTTGTTTATATTCTTGTAAGAAAAACTACTGCATCAGTTTTGTGAACCTATATTTTTGTGGGGCAATGGACTTGAATGGATGTTAAATTCCCAGCAGATTCCACCTTTGAATGTTCAAATGTTTGGTTCATGTATTTTGATTTGAACACTTTTATAAACCTTTAAATGTCGACTCTGGTGGGACTCGAACCCACAGCCTTTGAATACTTTCTCCTGGACATATTCTAGAAGTCCAATGCGCTGTCCATTGCGCCACAGAGCCACATTATTGGTCACGAATGTGAATTTTTTGGTTGCAAATTCTCTAGAATTTGTTTTATATTCTTGTAAGACAGGTTTAGGGTTAGGGTTAGGTTAGGGTTTAGGGTTACCATGGACATTTTGTTTGGTTCATGTATTGTGATTTTGAACACTTTTATAAACCTTTAAATGTCGACTCTGGTGGGACTCGAACCCACAGCCTTTGAATACCTTCTCCTGGTCATTTCTAGAAGTCCAATGCGCTGTCCATTGCGCCACAGAGCCACATTATTGGTCACGAATGTGACTTTTTGGTTGCAAATTCTCTAGAATTTGTTTTATATTCTTGTAAGACAGGTTTAGGGTTAGGGTTAGGGTTACCATGGACATTTTGTTTGGTTCATGTATTTTGATTTTGAACACTTTTATAAACCTTTAAATGTCGACTCTGGTGGGACTCGAACCCACAGCCTTTGAATCCCTTCTCCTGGGCATATCTAGAAGTCCAATGCACTGTCCATTGCGCCACAGAGCCATATTGTTGGTCACGAACGTGACTTTTTTGCTTGCGGATTCTCTAGAATGTGTGTTATTATTCTTGTAAGAAAAACTACTGCATCAGTTTTGTGAACCTATATTTTTGTGGGGCAATGGACTTGAAAGGAGGTTCAATTCCCAGCAGATTCCACCTTTGAATGTTCAAATGTTTACCGACTACATAATCACATAAACCATGGGCATTTTGTTTGGTTCATGTATTTTGATTTTGAACACTTTTATAAACCTTTAAATGTCGACTCTGGTGGGACTCGAACCACAGCCTTTGAATACCTTCTCCTGGGCATATCTAGAAGTCCAATGCGCTGTCCATTGAGCCACAGAGTCACATATTGGTCACGAATGTGACTTTTTTGGTTGCAAATTCTCTAGAATTTGTTTTATATTCTTGTAAGACAGGTTTAGGGTTAGGGTTAGGTTAGGGTTACCATGGACATTTTGTTTGGTTCATGTATTTTGATTTTGAACACTTTTATAACCTTTAAATGTCAACTCTGGTGGGACTCGAACCCACAGCCTTTGAATACCTTCTCCTGGGCATTTCTAGAAGTCCAATGCGCTGTCCAATGCGCTGTCCATTGCGCCACAGAGCCACATTATTGGTCACGAATGTGACTTTTTTGGTTGCAGATTCTCTAGAATTTGTTATATTCTTGTACGAAAAACTACTGCATCAGTTTTGTGAACCTATATTTTTGTGGGGCAATGGACTTGAATGGAGGTTCAATTCCCAGCAGATTCCACCTTTGAATGTTCAAATGTTTACCGACTACATATCAATATAAACCATGGGCATTTTGTTTGGTTCATGTATTTTGATTTTGAACACTTTTATAAACCTTTAAATGTCGACTCTGGTGGGACTCGAACCACAGCCTTTGAATAACTTCTCCTGGGCATATCTAGAAGTCCAATGCCCTGTCCATTGCGCCACAGAGCCATATTATTGGTCACGAACGTGACTTTTTGCTTGCGGATTTCTAGAATTTGTGTTATATTCTTGTATGAAAAACTACTGCATCAGTTTTGTGAACCTATATTTTTGTGGGGCAATGGACTTGAATGGAGATTAATTCCCAGCAGATTCCACCGTTGAATATTCAAATGTTTACCGACTACATAATAACATCAACCATGGACATTTTGTTTTTGTTCATGTATTTTGATTTTGAACACTTTTATAAACCTTTAAATGTCGACTCTGGTGGGACTCGAACCCACAGCCTTTGAATACCTTCTCCTGGTCATTTTCTAGAAGTCCAATGCGCTGTCCATTGCGCACAGAGCCATATTTTTGGACACGAACGTGACTTTTTTGGTTGCAGATTCTCTAGAATTTGTGTTATATTCTTGTAGAAAAACTACTACATCAGTTTTGTGAACCTATATTTTTGTGGGGCAATGAAATTGAAT
>JAMFTG010001757.1:0-37500 GCA_023974075.1 Chaenocephalus aceratus
AACATGTAAGAAGTAGAAAGTACAGGTATTTGTGTTTCAACATGGAAGAAGTAGAAGTACAGTATTTGGGTTAAAATGTGAGAAGTAGAAAGTACAGGTATTGGGTTTCAACATGTAATAAGTAGAAAGTACAGGTATTTGTGTTCAACTGTGAGAAGTAGAAAGTACAGGTATTTGTGTTTCAACATGTGAGAAGTAGAAAGTACAGGTATTTGGTTCAAAGGTAAGAAGTAGAAAGTACAGGTATTTGGGTTCAACATGTAAGAAGTAGAAAGTATAGGTATTGAGTTCAACATGTAAGAAGTAGAGAAAGTTACAGGTATTTGGGTTCAAAGTGTAAGAAGTAGAAAGTACAGGTATTTGAGTTCAACATGTAAGAAGTAGAAAGTACAGGTATTTGGGTTCAACATGTGAGAAGTAGAAAGTACAGGTATTTGGGTTCAACAGTAAAGAAGTAGAAAGTACAGGTATTTGAGTTCAACATGTAAGAAGTAGAAAGTACAGGTATTTGGGTTCAACATGTGAGAAGTAGAAAGTACAGGTATTTGAGTTCAACATGTGAGAAGTAGAAAAGTACAGGTATTTGAGTTCAACATGTAAGAAGTAGAAAGTACAGGTATTTGTGTTCAACATGTAAGAAGTAGAAAGTACAGGTATTTGGGTTCAACATGTAAGAAGTAGAAAGTACAGGTATTGTGTTCAACATGAGAGAAGTAGAAAGTACATGTATTTGGGTTTCAACATGTAAGAAGTAGAAAGTACAGGTATTTGTGTTCAACATGTAAGAAGTAGAAAGTACAGGTATTTGGGTTCAAAGTGTAAGAAGTAGAAAGTACAGGTATTTGGGTTCAAAGTGTAAGAAGTAGAAAGTACATGTATTTGGGTTCAACATGTAAGAAGTAGAAAGTACAGGTATTTGTGTTCAACATGTAAGAAGTAGAAAGTACAGGTATTTGTGTTCAACATGTAAGAAGTAGAAAGTACAGGTATTTGAGTTCAACATGTGAGAAGTAGAAAGTACAGGTATTTGAGTTCAACATGTAAGAAGTAGAAAATACAGGTATTTGGGTTCAAAGTGTAAGAAGTAGAAAGTACAGGTATTTGGGTTCAACATGTAAGAAGTAGAAAGTACAGGTATTTTGGTTCAAAGTGTAAGAAGTAGAAAGTACAGGTATTTGGGTTCAAAGTGTAAGAAGTAGAAAGTACAGGTATTTGGGTTCAACATGTAAGAAGTAGAAAGTACAGGTATTTGGGTTCAACATGTAAGAAGTAGAAAGTACAGGTATTTGTGTTCAACATGTAAGAAGTAGAAAGTACAGGTATTTGTGTTCAACATGTAAGAAGTAGAAAGTACAGGTATTTGGGTTCAACAGTAAGAAGTAGAAAGTACAGGTATTTGGGTTCAACATGTAAGAAGTAGAAAGTACAGGTATTTGGGTTCAACATGTGAGAAGTAGAAAGTACAGGTATTTGGGTTCAACATGTAAGAAGTAGAAAGTACAGGTATTTGAGTTCAACATGTAAGAAGTCAAAGTACAAAGTCGTCAGAAAAATAAGTAGTGAAGTAAAGTACTGATACCAGAAACATGTACTTAAGATCAGTAACGAAGTATTTGTACTCCACTACTTCCCACCTCTGCACGGCAGGGAAAGTGTTAACGTGTCTCTCATCAGAGTCAGAATCGTCTGTGACGGCGTGACGGTTTAACTTAATGAACCAGCAGGAGGAGATAGTCTCTCGAGGAGGATCATGTCAGATGAATGCCTAATGACACGAGCGGCCTTTTGCTGTTCCTGCTGCACATCTTAATCTTTACATCCTCCTCCATCAGGGGGTTATATTAACATGCAGAGTGAAGTGCAGTTTCTGCATGTGGGACGTGATGTGCTTGGTTTCAAAAGAGCACATTAAGTACCAACTCAAAAGAAAGGAACATATATAGAGTTTAAAGCAAGGGGAAGGTTTAAGGTCACATTTCATAATTAAGGCTGGATCAAAAACAAGATCTGAGTACTTCTACTTTACTAAAGAACAAGATCTGAGTACTTCTACTTTTACTCAAGAACAAGATCTGAGTACTTCTGCTTTACTCAAGTACAAGATCTGAGTACTTCTACTTTACTCAAGTACAATATCTGAGTACTTCTACTTTACTCAAGTACAATATCTGAGTACTTCTACTTTACTAAAGAACAAGATCTGAGTACTTCTACTTTACTAAAGAACAAGATCTGAGTACTTCTACTTTACTCAAGAACAAGATCTGAGTACTTCTACTTTACTAAAGAACAAGATCTGAGTACTTCTACTTTTACTCAAGAACAAGATCTGAGTACTTCTACTTTACTAAAGAACAAGATCTGAGTACTTCTACTTTTACTCAAGAACAAGATCTGAGTACTTCTACTTTACTCAAGAACAAGATCTGAGTACTTCTACTTTACTAAAGAACAAGATCTGAGTACTTCTACTTTTACTCAAGAACAAGATCTGAGTACTTCTACTTTTACTCAAGAACAAGATCTGAGTACTTCTACTTTACTCAAGAACAAGATCTGAGTACTTCTACTTTACTCAAGAACAAGATCTGAGTACTTCTACTTTTACTCAAGAACAAGATCTGAGTACTTCTACTTTTACTCAAGAACAAGATCTGAGTACTTCTACTTTACTCAAGAACAAGATCTGAGTACTTCTACTTTACTAAAGAACAAGATCTGAGTACTTCTACTTTTACTAAAGAACAAGATCTGAGTACTTCTACTTTTACTCAAGAACAAGATCTGAGTACTTCTACTTTTACTACAAGATCTGAGTACTTCTACTTTACTCAAGAACAAGATCTGAGTACTTCTACTTTACTCAAGAACAAGACCTGAGTACTTCTACTTTACTCAAGAACAAGATCTGAGTACTTCTACTTTACTCAAGAACAAGATCTGAGTACTTCTACTTTTACTAAAGTACAATATCTGAGTACTTCTACTTTCCAAATTCATTATACTGCTGATTAATTTCCGGGTTAGAAACTTATTCCTTTATATTTTACACTCGATTGAATCATGTTGAGAAAAAAGCCCGATAGCGCAGAAAAAACCCAACAGGGAACCTTTTTAATGTCCCCATAAAAACGACTTCCAGAACATATAAGATAATAGCTTCGGGTTTATAAAGAAAACAACAATATATAAATCTCGCTTCAGCAATTCTCTACTAAATGCGTTTTCTTTTGTCAAGGAAACGGGAGGAAATAGTGCTTTTGTTGGGGACTATTTTCAGCGGCGTATTAATCCACAGTTGGTGCTCTCGTGAGTGAGTGGTCATGGTGACGAAGGAACATGTCACTCAGCGAAACCTCGATGTGTTTTTAATAGTAGTTGGACAACAGGAGCTCTTTGGCACAGAGGATATATCAGGCTGTGATTCACACACAATGTGTTGTTACGTTAGGACGAAGTACCACTCCTGTCCTTTCAGAAGAAAACATTGGGATGATTGTGAATCAGAGGGAAAAGCTCTGAGTGCTTTTTTTCATTCAGCTATATTAGGAAAATGGTGGATATCCTACTTTCCTCCCAAACTGTTTCAAATCAGTTTGATGGGGACAGAACATTTCAGAAATGACAGATGCTACTTCAGAAAGATCCTGTTTGCAAAGTGCACATTCTATATTGATATATTACGTGTTTTTACAGCCGTACAAAACACTCAAACCTGCATGTCGTCCTCACCCACCTGTTTGCATCCATCAAACCCCATCACGAGCAACCCCTGAGCCCATGTCACGGTTTTCCTTTTGTCTGAAATTAATTTGGTTGGCTCCCTGTGAAATTGATCAGCTGATTACCGTTTCCATGGTTTGATGCTCGGGTAACCATGGCAACACGGCGGCGCTCGGCTGGGAATGTGTGATGATGCCAAATAAAACACATGGGCTGGAAATCAAGATGAAGACGGAGAGCAGCGTCTCTCAAACACGACAGCAAACAGAGACTGACGACACCGAGGGGTTTCTGGGTAAATCTCTCCTGCTGTCGAGGAACAAGCTGGAAACACTAACGTGTGGAGATGGGATTTATGTCACACCTTATCTTTCGCCTGAATAAGAGCGCTTCCACATTGCTTTATTATGAGATCCAATTTCCATTTGAGAGCAGAAGTGCTAAGTATTACCACACTGCATATTGTCATCAGCATTATCCACCTTAACGCCTCCCCAACAGAAGATGCGTCTTTAGCCACATGGTATTACATATGAACTATCATGTAAACCAGTCGGGACCCCCTTGGGTATTGGAAATATTTTCGGGACCCCGCCCAACCCGGTTCCCATCTATATTGGTAGGATTAATTGTATATTGTTGTAAAAACATTACATTTTCTCTGCTAATAATAAGAAGATACAAAGATCCAACTATCATTTTATATTTTATTATGGATTACTCATGAACTAAAGTGCTTGTGATAGATACTGTGAATTAATTTGAACTAATTAAAACTAGCAGGCCTTCTTCCCTGAGTAGTAGATTTTTAAATTCAAATTTCTTTAAGGAAAATATATTAATGAACTTCTATTTCTACTGCAGGTTGCAAAAGATCACATCACGTTACCGTTCCTATTCCACACACAGCCTATCAGTGACTTGTGTGCTTGCTTTCCCTCGCAGGTCTTCTCAAAGCGGGGCTGTTGTTTTGAGACTGCCTCTCAGTTCATTCTCAATGTTCAGCGTTGATCTGTATTTCGTTTTGATGGCAGCAGAAAAAGCCTCTCACACAAGTAGGATGTTGCAAAAGGCAGCGTTATGCCCACAGCTCTCTGACCAATGAGATATTTTCGAGCAGTGTTTGTTTACAATTGAATAATAATAATAATAATAATAATAATAATAATAATACATTTGATTTATATAGGTGCACTTTAAAAACAAAGTCATCTCAAGGTGCTTCACAAAGCTAAAAGGAGAAATTAATAAAATAAAAAAATCTTCCCCCGACCCGCTGCAGTACCTCCGCGACCCACCAGGGGTCGCGCCCCACAGTTTGAAAACCACTGATTTAAACTATGAGAACCACCAATGGGCAATCTAGAATTCCTTTATCCGTCCCGTAAGGAAACATTAACATTGTTACAGAAAAGGGAAGATAGAGACGAAAAATAAAACACTGTAAGATAAGGCAACCCGGTCTCGGTCTGTTAGTCACGAAATGAAATCAATCTCTTGATTCGTGATCACCAACACGATTTCCCCCTTTTCTTCGTGTCACACAGAACGATTTTCAAAGCAATGTATTTCTATTGGCAGCATGTTTCGTGCCTGCAGCACGTCTTTTTGTCCGGTCGGGTCGTGGAAGACCGGAAGCTGTGGGGTTCATAAAAACATGTTCTTACTCAATAGCCACGATTATTGTTTTTATTTGAAATTGTATAATGTCGGACTTTTTTTGCCG
Organism: Chaenocephalus aceratus; assembly: GCA_023974075.1. Lineage (NCBI taxonomy): Eukaryota > Metazoa > Chordata > Actinopteri > Perciformes > Channichthyidae > Chaenocephalus > Chaenocephalus aceratus. The sequence goes on from JAMFTG010001757.1 coordinate 5,450, forward strand.
TCCGCGAGGAAAATAAATGGCTCAGAGCCTCAGGATACTGACATCTGTATTTTTTAAATCTTTTTTTCCTTCATATTGTTATTAAAATCGTTCTGGGTGACACGAAAAAAATTGGGAAATTGTGTTGGTGAACACGTATCAATAGATTACATTTTGTGACTATAACACGAAATGCCGTGAGACTGGATTGGATAAGGGGCATGCACATAATATTTCAAGCAAAAAAGTAAACTTTCACTAGCTAGCTTGTTATTTATGTTAGCTATCAAACAATAGATAGCCTATTTAGCTATCTCGCTTCTTAGATAGCTAACATTCGCAAGCTGACTAGTTACATAGATGACCACCAAAGTTCGCTAGCTACATTTATAGATAGATAGTGAATTATAGCTAGATAGGCCTAACTAGTAAGATAAGATAGCTAAAATGTATTAGCTAGCCCTTTAGAGATAGCTAACGTTCGTAAGCTAACTAGTTACCTGGACCACCAAAGTTAGCTGGCTGGGTTTAAGAGTGAATTATAGCTACATAACTAGTAAGATAGATAGCATAACAATGCATTACCTAGCTCTTTAGATAGATAGCTAACGTTCGTAAGCTAACTAGTTACCTGGACCACCAAAGTTCAAGGGATAGGTTTAAAGAAAGGTAGTGAATTATAGCTACATAACTAAGATAGCTAAAATGTGTTAGCTAGCTCTTTAGATAGATAGATAGCTAACATATGCAAGCTAACTAGTATTAGAAGTATTCGTTTCTCTCGCGTCCAGGAAGAAGTTTAAAGAATGAGAGACAATGGAGTCTCTGAGAAGGGTCAAATTGGTTACTTTAATTAAATAGCGTGGTAATGAAACAAACAGAAGGAAGTGGGACAGAGCAGCTGCAGCTGTCCTCTCGCAGTCGCGGCCGTGTGAAAAGAGAACCCGCCCCCCCGCCTGTTAGCTATGTGGCTCCTCCTCGCGTGGCTCCCGGGACGTCGGAGTCCTCCCATCGCTTTCTTCTTATGTCCAATATCGCGTAAAACAGAGGATTTAAACGTGGTATATTCATTACATTACTCCACACGCCTTTTCTCCTTATACACTCATTCATGACGTTTTATTTAATGCATTTTAACGGCTGTAATCTTGTTTACGTCAAACCGGAAGTGACGTCATGTGAACAAGCTTTTCAGAATAAAACTGTACCTTCATTTAATATTCAGAAATAATAACATCTCGTCGTCTATAAATGTAGTGTTAAAGTCAGTATGTTTTAGTGTGCAACACTACGTGTCATTTTCACCTTAAATTCACTTTTCTAGAAAACGTAAGATTAGCCACATGCTAATGCTAACCGGAGATGAAGAATTTTCAGAATAAAAGTTTTAAGTTAAGAGTGTGCATGAACCTCCGTTTTTTTCAGAATAAAACAGCTTTAAGCTTACGGTATGTTTAAACCATAGACTATATAAAGGTTTAAACTAAATTATGCCATTTAAAAATTGATTTTCATTTCTAACACTAGTTTCATAGATAGCTCGCTAGCAAACATTAGCTGATCAGGGGGTAGCAGGTTCAAACCCCACTGCAGTCAGCATGTCGTTGTGTCCCTGAGACGCTTCACCCCAAAGTGCTCCCGTGGTGATCGCCCTCAGTGCTGAGAATGTAAGTCGCTTTGGATAAAAGCGTCTAACAAGTGACTTGTCATTAGCTAGCTAACAATCCAGATAGATCCGTTGGCTTCATTTCTCACTCATACAGATAGCTAACATTTGCTAGCTAACTAGATAGATAGATAGCTAATCTGATCTAGCTTGTTAATTGGAAAGCTAACGTTGGCTATCTAGCTAATAAGATTTCAAAGGTCTCTGATGCTGTAGAGGAAAGTCCTGGAAACACAATTCCAAATGTCAGACTTAGCATATTTAGCGTTGATTAAAACGAAGCTGAATTGTGTGATAATTTATGTTTGTGTCACAGCATGAAGCAGAACATGTCCTCTGCTCCTTTAAAACTCCTCGTCTCTGCTTCGCCATGTTTTCACAGCTCATTGTCTGCGGAGCTGCGACCTCCCAAGGTTTCACACTTTTCAGTTTTCCCTCCTTTGTGTTTCGGCCTTGAAAGCGACTGAAAAAGCAGTCCTGCTCTGAGGGAAGCTGAATGTGAGGATTGTTGAAGTGCAGCCTTTCACATTTCCCTTTCTTCTGGGGATGTTAACAAAGCCATTATATCTGAACCATAAAAGTCTTTTCTGAGAGTCTGTCCTCTTTAACGTCAACATAAATGTTCATTTTCTAGATGTGAGACAGTATAGAGCAGCAGAGGTGGAATACTTTCTTATAAGAGTGATAATAAATGAACATAATGGAGTAAACCAAGAAAGAAGTTACCATGAGAAACCTTGGGAGAAGTAAGTAATTAAAGTCTGACTGTATATCTGTTTGGGGAATTAACCTCATGAAATGTGCATTCATTCATAAATTAACCAGTGGCAAACCGTGTCTATCACAACTGGACCTTCTGTAGACAACCCGAGACCGAGACAATTTGGTACGGCCCTCGAGGTAATTTATAAACAAAGAAAATAAAATCTAGACCGCAAACAAATTAAACAAGCGAGTGCCTGTTTTTCCTGGCCACGGTCAGGGTCCTTGAACACAACACGAGCCTAACGTGTCATCACGTGGTATATGTCCCTCTGGGGTGCAGTTATGCCGGAGAGCACCGGAACGTCGCTCCGGGACTTCCAAAAATTGCAGTACCCATAAGGAGCCGTACACATGCCGCAGTTGTTGCGTGTCTGTGTCTCTAGCTGAAAGCCCAGTGGAGATCTGTTCATCTGTCATTCTGATCATACAGTCAATAACTGTGTTATCATTAGCATCTGGTTAGCTCGCTATGCTAACGAATATGAGAAGCTTTTTCTACAACCAGTCAGGCACATCTTTATATGATCATTATATAGTTATTTAAAAATAAGAGAATAAAGTAAACAGGTATAAAATACTATATGACAGTAAAAAAAAGTTGTTATTAATAAACAAGAATACAGTTTGAAAGGGGAGTGATTTGTAAAATATCCATAAAGACAAATAAAATCTGCTTCCAGTTCTGTTTCATCTGGTGCTGAGAGATGGATCCATAGATCTCCTGATGTTGCTCTCAAAGTGCACCAGATTGATGCTTTAAAAAAAAAATCTTTTCAGACCCCCCCACACTTAAATCATGTTCACATGGATAGGAAACTACATTTGCACAAATGTTGTGTCCAATATCTTTCTGTTTTGGTGGTCATGCCACAACCGTGCACGTGCCGTGCATGCATGTGTGAGTCATGGTAAAATATCTGGATTAAGAGGTTGCTTTTTCTTTGCACAGCATGAAAGAAAGGCCAAATGAATGGGCTGTGATTTTAGTTTTTTTAAGCAGAGGTCAATCATTTGTACGGCCCTCGGAGGAAGTTGGAAACATGTAAATGGCCCTTGAGAGGAAAAAGGTTCCCCACCCCTGATCTAGATCCTCTGTCTCGAGCCGGTGAACTAGCGGGCCTTCTAGAGCACCTGGAACCCAGAGCCATATAATAGAAGAGTTACGACATCTCCGTTCACTCCAATGGACCAGTTTTTTAGAGCAATGGCAGATCGTGGAGCCTCTCAATAGAACTATCGAGAGGATCTGCGGCTAGCAGTCTGGTTGCAGCGTAATAGACCGTTCGTGATGGACTTTTGAAGGTAAGAAGACGCTTAAAGATTTATATTGCGGATATTATCAGAACATCTGAATCAAATTAACTACACATGTGTATTAAATAGGGCCGGGACTTTAACGCGTTAATTAAGATTAATTAATTACACAAAAATTAACGCGTTAAAAAAATTAACGCATTTTAATCGCACTTTAATCGCACTTATTTTCGCACAGCGGAACGTTTCTCACTGGATGAGTTTCAGGCGTACCGATTATACTGGAGCACCAACTAACGTTCATGACTTCAGCATGGGACTTCAAACAACAACAAACCACGGGGAACAATAGTCAAACATGAACGAACAAGCTGATGAGACCGCTTTGGTCGGCCCGTGGATGGGACATTTTGTTTTAAAAAACGGACGGGTGGAAGCGTCGACAAGAGCACGGTTGTGTGCAAATTATGCAAACAAGAATTTGCATATCACCGCAGCACATCAAGCCTAAAGTATCACCTAAAGGCAAAGCATGTAGCAGCTAGCATGTAGCAGCTAGCATGTAGCAGCTAGCATGTAGCAGTTAGCATGTAGCAGTTAGCATGTAGCAGCTAGCATGTAGCAGGTAGCATGTAGCAGCTAGCATGTAGCAGCTAGCATGTAGCAGCTAGCGTGTAGCAGCTAGCGTGTAGCAGCTAGCATGTAGCAGCTAGCATGTAGCAGCTAGCATGTAGCAGCTAGCGTGGACGTTAGCCCGACTCCGAGTGCAAGGAACCACACCCTGACCCAACCCACACTCAACCAGAGGACTGGTTTCAGGGCCAGGATCAGTCAGTCCACGTCTGAGAGGATAACCAGCTCCCTGGCTCTCTGGACTGCACTCGACTGTCGACCACCTGGAGTCACATCCATGTGGAAACTGCTTCTCCCTGTTCTCAGGTCAGATATATTTGATTAAAAATGCGATTAATTGCGATTAATTAATTACAAAGCCTCGAATTAATTAGATTAATTTTTTTAAACGAGTCCCGGCTCTAGTTTTAAAGGATGTTAGTGGATTATCCCTTCAGTCAGTATATTTAACGTTTACAGACAACAGATGAGGCTAGGATACCGGATAACGTTAGCAACACACGTTAACCACGAACAGCCTATCAATCCGTTCTCCTAACGTTATTTCCTCCAACGTTGTGGAATTAGAGACAAGGGGCTTCTTAGCGTGCTTTCATCCGGGTGGGGGAGTTACATATGAGTTAGATATAACATGGGGCGTGTGATTGTAGTCGGCGGAGGTGGAGAAATGAGGATATCCATCTCGGAGTTCAAGCGAGTATAATATAGTTAACGTTACACAATAATAAGGAAGAGAGCTATTTGTGTGATACATCGATATCGCTATGGATTGAGAGTGGATATTTGAGATGTATCTAACCCTTTCTCCTGTCTCCCTCTCTCAGCACCAGAACCCCAGGGGGATTCAATGGAGCCTGAAGACCTGCCTGAGACCCTCACCCTGCGCCTGAGTCTCAGCTCCCAGAGCTCTGCAAGCCTCTCCCTGTTCCCTATTTATTAAACAGACGTTAAGCTTCCCGATGGTGTGGTCTTCGTTTAGTGAAAAATATGATTCCCCCACATGTTGTTGTTGTTGCTGTTGTCTTTTGTGATAGTTAAGTTGCTCCTGCTGACTTGAGCCAGCCATTCTGTCCTCCTCTCTGTGTCCGTGGGGAAGCCGTACATGTGTTCTCCTTTCTCTGAGCGCTTGGAGCAGCACAGCACACCGTGGGGGAGACGATACGCTGGACGACACGGAGGAAGAGGCTCAGACAAACTGCATGCATGCTATTCAGTGTTTATTGAATTCCATGTATTTGCAATGGATGTTCCTAAAGCAACACATTTAACATCATCATCATCATCATCATCATCATCATCATGCTGCTGCTAGTCCTTTGATAGTCACCTGTCGGTCTCCTGTCCTTTCTGAAAGCCATAGAGATGACATTAGTCATTTAGATAACTTGTGTCCTCTGTTACCATGGGTTACTGAAGCTACCATGAATTTAAGAAAATGGTAAAAATGAATCCAATCTGAATTTTAAAGCATTACTTTAGATCCCCTCCCTCTAAATGTATCAGTACACATTAGAAAGTGATGCTCCTGACTACCATACAAGTTTAAGAAGATAATATTGGTTTGAAAGAATTCAAAGCTATAAATAAACAGAACAGGCTCTTTAGCAAGGCGCTGTAACGGAGCGTCCACACCACAGCTTCAAGAGAAGCTTGGAGCTGGGCGTGTCTGGAGTTTAGGGATTTTATTCAAGCAACGCGACCAACAACCAATCACATGAATCTCCTGTCCCCGACATACAAAGCAAAAACCCCGGGGATTTTATGCGAGCAATATATAAATATTAGTGCTGTCAAAATTATCGCGTTAACGGCGGTAATTAATTTTTTGAATTAATTGCGTTAAAATATTTAACGCATTTAACGCATGTGCAGAATGGCCCGCCCCATACGTGCCACCAGTGGCAGCGCCAGGGTATGGCTGGGGTAGGCTACACCCATACCAAGAAATGGCTTAGCCCCACCATGAAAAATGATGTTAGAGTAAGCAAAATAAAGTCTGCCAACTCGCGGAGTAAATTGCACAGACAGCAGTTAGTCAGACTGATTTCAGTAGCCACGGTTTTGAAAACTTTTGTCACGTAGTGATCGTCTTCTCAATAGAACATCTTTGATAACGGCGTGGTGTTGTTGCAGGAAGTCCCAACGCAGAATACTCTTGCTGTAGTACAGGTAACACATAACTGGTACGCAGGTTATGGCGTAATCTGAAATGCGTACCGTCACTTGTGTCACAAAGCGCATTTGCGTACCGACTACTTGTGAAGCTTTTCCAGAAGGCGGTTAGATCACCGGACGACAGAGTCGGTCTCCGTGTGCACAGACAGGGCTGCTGTTAACGTCGGTCTGTACAACGGACCTGTGCCAAAACTACGCCAACCGGCTGCGGAGGGAGACTCCCCCCCCCTTCACTGGAGAACTGCGCTAAAACAGCTGATCACAACGTTCACACTCTGTGGTCACGAAGTACTCCACTAGCCCCCCCCCCCCCGACTTTCCTGAAGTACTCCCCGTTGATAGAAATCAACACGTAATGAATTCAGACCCCACGGTTTGATGATTGATAGGTGTGTGGGTTGTCTTTCATTTGACATGCAGAAAAATGTTATAATAAACATAGATACTGTGTTAAATGGATATATCCGCCTTCTTTCATTTATCTTTCCATTCCCAACAATATACATAAATAAATGGCATATTTTGGACATAGTTCGAATGGTGATTAATCTGATTAATTAATTTTTAAGCTGTGATTAATCTGATTAAACATTGTAATCGTTTGACAGCCCTAATAAATATATATATATAAATATATATATATAAACTCCCCAAACAGGCGAAAACCTACCAGTTTCCCCACTGTCTCTGCCACCTCCCTCCATGCCTGGTTCCTCTGGGTGAGTTGCTACGGCGATAGTTAGTTTCTCCTCCAACTTTTTTTGAAATATAGAAATGAACGGCGGGATATCTCTCCCAGTTTAGACGCGGTTTGATTGGCTACGGCTTCAGCTGTCAGATTTTCCGAAACGGGATTTGATTGGCTGGCTGGACGGGCCGTTAGCCTAACATGTAAACTAGCTGTTCACACTAATCCTAATATTATCACTTAATATTAGCAAATTCGTTTTTATTTTCTAAAACATATTGATGTGAATACATACACATATCGATGTGTTGTATAAATATTGCAAATCAAAACCTTTATTCACTAATAAATACCAAACATCTCTATCTCCTGTTATCAATGCATTCACTTTGCCCGCCGTGAACCTCCGGGGAACGATCCTCGTCTCCATGAACCACGTGACGATAACCGTGTTTGGACTTCCGTTGTCGTAACTCTTCTATCGATATGGCGCTGCTGGAACCGAGGGGAACTCTGGAAGAACACGCCCATTGGCTACAAGTCAATATCTGATTGGCTGATCAAACTGTCAGTCCAAACGTGTGCTCTCATCCAGTGCAACGGCCAGGGCCTTCGATCAAGGATGTAGAATACCTGGTGAAGGATGTTCTACCCAGAGACCCAGAACACGATCTGATTGGTTGCTTTCTTTTCTAACACAAACCACTGAAATGCGTAGTGCATGGTCCGAGAAGGAGAAACACATCAACGTAACGCTGTGATATTACAGATCAACAACACGGATACCGTTCTCTTTTATTCATTTTATTATATTTTATTTATATAATTAAATCTATTTTTTTGTTTGTTTTATCTGAGAGTCCCAGGTGTTCTCGAACACCTCGAAGGCCCTGACGGTTCGCCTCTGAAATGAACTATGTCTCATGAATTAAATACTTCCTTTCAAAGCTCATTTGTGTTTCAGCCGGGATCAACATTTCCCGGACCTAAAATTCAATCCACGACTAAATAATATATTCTTGGCAGAAAACACAGGTTTTTAACTTTTCATTTTGGGATGAAGTACATTTTTTTTCAATAAAGTAGCTTTTAAAATTCACAAATAAAATATTATACCCCTGGAGAAAATGAAATGATACAGTATTCTGAAGTGGGCCTCTCTGCACTCGTGCACCTTTACTTAAGTGACTTCTCTGAGTCCCTCCTGATGGGTACAAGCTAAATGATACACACAGAAGAGGAAGAGGAAGAGGAAGAGGAAGAGGAGAAAATAAAGCCTGGGATGATATGTGTGGGAGAAGCAAGAAACACGACAACAATGAGGAGATCGGTGTGTGTGTGTGTGTGTGTGTGTGTGTGTGTGTCTGTGTGTGTGTCTGTGTGTGTGTGTGTGTGTGTGTGTGTGTGTTTCCTTCTCACCGCTAACTATGCCCACAGCCTTGAATGTTGCATGAGTTTTGTCATGCGATGAACTTGTGATAAATAATTGAACCTGCAGACGAAGGATCCTGATGAGCTGCTGCGAAAATGTGAAATCATTTCTGCACGAAGGGAAGAGATGATTTCTGAAGAGGTGGTGACATCTGCCAGTTTCATTTAGTGGTGGTAGAAGTACTCAGACCTTGTACTTGAGTAAAAGTAGAAGTACTCAGGTCTTGTACTTGAGTACAAGTAGAAGTACTCAGGTCTTGTTCTTGAGTACATGTAGAAGTACTCAGGTCTTGTACTTGAGTACAAGTAGAAGTACTCAGGTCTTGTTCTTGAGTACATGTAGAAGTACTCAGGTCTTGTTCTTGAGTAAAAGTAGAAGTACTCAGGTCTTGTTCTTGAGTAAAAGTAGAAGTACTCAGGTCTTGTACTTGAGTACAAGTAGAAGTACTCAGGTCTTGTTCTTGAGTAAAAGTAGAAGTACTCAGGTCTTGTACTTGAGTACATGTAGAAGTACTCAGGTCTTGTTCTTGAGTAAAAGTAGAAGTACTCAGGTCTTGTTCTTGAGTAAAAGTAGAAGTACTCAGGTCTTGTTCTTGAGTACATGTAGAAGTACTCAGGTCTTGTTCTTGAGTAAAAGTAGAAGTACTCAGGTCTTGTTCTTGAGTAAAAGTAGAAGTACTCAGATCTTGTACTTGAGTAAAAGTAGAAGTACTCAGATCTTGTACCTGAGTAAAAGTAGAAGTACTCAGGGGCCTCATTTATAAAGGGATATACGCTCAAAAGATGGCGTACGCCAGTTTCTACGCAATGTTTGCGATTTATAAAATACTAACTTGACGGGAAAACGTGCGGTCCTCCCGCAAACTCTAACCCATGCGTACGCACTAAGCACAACAACAGGAGAGACGAGAAACTGCGACACCGTTGGCAGAAGGAAGGATGAGAGAAATGTGGAAATAATATCATAAATAAAACGTTACCTCTCATTTATCAGATCTGAAGAATTCATTTTCACACATCGATTAAAGCCAATCTTAAAATGATTTAACAAACGCCTGCTTGAGACTCCTCAGTGCACACACACACACACACACACACACACACACACACACACACACGCACACGCACACGCACACGCACACGCACACACACGCACACACACACACGCACGCACACACACACGCACGCACACACACACACGCACGCACACACACACACACACACACACACACGCACACACACACACACACGCACACACGCACACGCACACATAACCTGGAGGAATAAATAAATACGGATATGTTATTTAAAACCAACTCGAATATGTTGTGTTAATGTTATGAAATGTTTTCTCATGAATTATGCGGTGTTGTTTCTACAGGTTCTACGAGCATGGTTTTATATCCTACCATGTGTAATCATGTGTTATGCCGTTTGCTAAGACGTGAGAAGCCCATGGGGCCGGGCCGCTGTTTTAATCAGGGCTGAATTATACAACATTTTAATTGTTTTATTATTATGTTCAGTGGCGGCGCCAGGGTATACTGGGGCAGGCTGCAGCCATACCAAGAAGTGGCTCAGCCCCACCATGAGACATGATGTTAAAGGAAGCAAAATAAAGTCCGCCGACTCGCGGAGTCAATCGCACAGACAGCAGTAAATACCGAAGACGAGAAACGGTTAGAAAACGTTTGTCACGTAGTGATCGTCTTCTCAATAGAACATCTTTGATAATGTCTTCTGGCCAATCAGAATCACGATAACGACGTGGTGTTGTTGCAGGAAGTCCCGACGGAGAATACTTTTGCTGTAGTACAGGGGTGTCAAACTCAAGGCCCAGGGGCCACATTCGGCCCGCGACTTCATTTTCTGTGGCCCCACAAGAGCTTGCAAAGAATATAATATGTTTATTATACGGTTACATGCTGCAGAAGCACGTTGCCCTTAAACTACATGTCCCACAATGCATCTCAAATATGACTTTTTTCTCCGAATTTGCCTTTTTTTCTTCAAAATATGCTTTTTTTCATAGAATTCCTTTTTTCTCAGAATTAGATTTTTATTTCAAAATGTCACTTCTATTTCTTTTTTCTCCAGAATTTGGCTTTTCTTTTTAAATCATTTTGGGACATACGCACTGAAAAGACTTCTGCTTTCAGACGTAGTTAATCATGAAGTTATTACCCTATCCGATGATAATCCAATACAGAGGCAATGATGTACATTATTTTATATATATGATATATTTATATATGTATTTTTATATAGTCTTAAAGTTACAACCGGCCCTTTGAGTGCAGCCATAATGCTGATGTGGCCCGCGATGAAATTGAGTTTGACACCCCTGCTGTAGTACATACTCTATATACATCGATACAGCAGGGGTTGGGCTTTCAGCAGGTAACTCTTTCTCCTGAGGGGAAGCTGCAGGATCGGCTCCAGGTCGGCCTTTTTATTTACTACAAGACAAATGTGCCTTTTTATTTCATCCAGTTCCATTTGGATTGAGACGGAAAATAATCTAAACCTCACGCGTTTCACTGTCAGGGGGGCGTGTGTGTGATTACATCGCAAATACTGACTTGAGCCCCCCCGCTGCATGGTTAGCCCTACCGTAGATTACCCAACACAACACTCTGGAGCCGCCACTGGTTATGTTTATTGTTGTTGTTTGTAGGGCTTTGTCCTAATATTTATTTTGTTTTAAACTATGTTGAACGATTAGTTTAATAGCATTTTTTTTTTTTGCTATGAAATTCAGAATGAAAGGCTGCGCGCGAGGCTGGTTCCTCGCTGGGTGAGTCGTGTGGTCTCGAGTGAGATGCGGCGCAGCAGCCGGTCACTTTACTCTCGCGAGGTTAGTCTGGCTTTTATCATTTATATGATCTGCAGCGATGGATACCAGGAAGTGCTTCATGAAGGAGTATGGCTGCTCAGCGCCAGATGCAGCTCATTGGAAGACATCAGTTACCAGACTACTAGAGTAAAAGTAGAAGTACTCAGATCTTGTTCTTGAGTAAAAGTAGAAGTACTCAGATCTTGTTCTTGAGTAAAAGTAGAAGTACTCAGATCTTGTACCTGAGTAAAAGTAGAAGTACTCAGATCTTGTTCTTGAGTAAAAGTAGAAGTACTCAGATCTTGTTCTTGAGTAAAAGTAGAAGTACTCAGATCTTGTACCTGAGTAAAAGTAGAAGTACTCAGGGGCCTCATTTATAAAGGGATATACGCTCAAAAGATGTCGTACGCCAGTTTCTACGCAATGTTTGCGATTTATAAAATACTAACTTGACGGGAAAACGTGCGGTCCTCCCGCAAACTCTAACCCATGCGTACGCACTAAGCACAACAACAGGAGAGACGAGAAACTGCGACACCGTTGGCAGAAGGAAGGATGAGAGAAATGTGTGGAAATAATACCATCAACAAAACGTTACCTCTCATTTATCAGATCTGAAGAATTCACTTTCACACATCGATTAAAGCCAATCTTAAAATGATTTAACAAACGCCTGCTTGAGACTCCTCAGTGCACACACACACACACACACACACACACACACACACACACACACACACGCACACGCACACGCACACGCACACGCACACGCACACACACGCACACACACACACGCACGCACGCACACACACACGCACGCACACACACACACGCACACACACACACACACACACACACACACGCACACACACACACACACACACGCACACACGCACACGCACACATAACCTGGAGGAATAAATAAATACGGATATGTTATTTAAAACCAACTCGAATATGTTGTGTTAATGTTATGAAATGTTTTCTCATGAATTATGCGGTGTTGTTTCTACAGGTTCTACGAGCATGGTTTTATATCCTACCATGTGTAATCATGTGTTATGCCGTTTGCTAAGACGTGAGAAGCCCATGGGGCCGGGCCGCTGTTTTAATCAGGGCTGAATTATACAACATTTTAATTGTTTTATTATTATGTTCAGTGGCGGCGCCAGGGTATACTGGGGCAGGCTGCAGCCATACCAAGAAGTGGCTCAGCCCCACCATGAGACATGATGTTAAAGGAAGCAAAATAAAGTCCGCCGACTCGCGGAGTAAATCGCACAGACAGCAGTAAATACCGAAGACGAGAAACGGTTAGAAAACGTTTGTCACGTAGTGATCGTCTTCTCAATAGAACATCTTTGATAATGTCTTCTGGCCAATCAGAATCACGATAACGACGTGGTGTTGTTGCAGGAAGTCCCGACGGAGAATACTTTTGCTGTAGTACAGGGGTGTCAAACTCAAGGCCCAGGGGCCACATTCGGCCCGCGACTTCATTTTCTGTGGCCCCACAAGAGCTTGCAAAGAATATAATATGTTTATTATACGGTTACATGCTGCAGAAGCACGTTGCCCTTAAACTACATGTCCCACAATGCATCTCAAATATGACTTTTTTCTCCGAATTTGCCTTTTTTTCTTCAAATATGCTTTTTTTCATAGAATTCCTTTTTTCTCAGAATTAGATTTGTATTTCAAAATGTCACTTCTATTTCTTTTTTCTCCAGAATTTGGCTTTTCTTTTAAATCATTTTGGGACATACGCACTGAAAGACTTCTGCTTTCAGACGTAGTTAATCATGAAGTTATTACCCTATCCGATGATAATCCAATACAGAGGCAATGATGTACATTATTTTATATATATGATATATTTATATATGTATTTTTATATAGTCTTAAAGTTACAACCGGCCCTTTGAGTGCAGCCATAATGCTGATGTGGCCCGCGATGAAATTGAGTTTGACACCCCTGCTGTAGTACATACTCTATACATCGATACAGCAGGGGTTGGGCTTTCAGCAGGTAACTCTTTCTCCTGAGGGGAAGCTGCAGGATCGGCTCCAGGTCGGCCTTTTTATTTACTACAAGACAAATGTGCCTTTTTATTTCATCCAGTTCCATTTGGATTGAGACGGAAAATAATCTAAACCTCACGCGTTTCACTGTCAGGGGGGCGTGTGTGTGATTACATCGCAAATACTGACTTGAGCCCCCCCGCTGCATGGTTAGCCCTACCGTAGATTACCCAACACAACACTCTGGAGCCGCCACTGGTTATGTTTATTGTTGTTGTTTGTAGGGCTTTGTCCTAATATTTATTTTGTTTTAAACTATGTTGAACGATTAGTTTAATAGCATTTTTTTTTTTTGCTATGAAATTCAGAATGAAAGGCTGCGCGCGAGGCTGGTTCCTCGCTGGGTGAGTCGTGTGGTCTCGAGTGAGATGCGGCGCAGCAGCCGGTCACTTTACTCTCGCGAGGTTAGTCTGGCTTTTATCATTTATATGATCTGCAGCGATGGATACCAGGAAGTGCTTCATGAAGGAGTATGGCTGCTCAGCGCCAGATGCAGCTCATTGGAAGACATCAGTTACCAGACTACTAGAGTAAAAGTAGAAGTACTCAGATCTTGTACTTGAGTAAAAGTAGAAGTACTCAGATCTTGTTCTTGAGTAAAAGTAGAAGTACTCAGATCTTGTACCTGAGTAAAAGTAGAAGTACTCAGATCTTGTTCTTGAGTAAAAGTAGAAGTACTCAGATCTTGTACCTGAGTAAAAGTAGAAGTACTCAGATCTTGTTCTTGAGTAAAAGTAGAAGTACTCAGATCTTGTACCTGAGTAAAAGTAGAAGTACTCAGGTCTTGTTCTTGAGTAAAAGTAGAAGTACTCAGATCTTGTACCTGAGTAAAAGTAGAAGTACTCAGATCTTGTACCTGAGTAAAAGTAGAAGTACTCAGGGGCCTCATTTATAAAGGGATATACGCTCAAAAGATGTCGTACGCCAGTTTCTACGCAATGTTTGCGATTTATAAAATACTAACTTGACGGGAAAACGTGCGGTCCTCCACGCAAACTCTAACCCATGCGTACGCACTAAGCACAACAACGGGAGAGACGAGAAACTGCAACACCGTTGGAAGAAGGAAGAATGAGAGAAATGTGTGGAAATAATACCATAAATAAAACGTTACCTCTCATTTATCAGATATGAAGAATTCATTTTCAAACATTGATTAAAGCCAATCTTATCCACCTCGAATATGTTGTGTTAATGTTATGAAATGTTTTCTCATGAATTATGCGGTTTTTGTTTCTACAGGTTCTACGAGCATGGTTTTATATCCTACCATGTGTAATCATGTGTTATGCCGTTTGCTAAGACGTGAGAAGCCCATGGGGCCGGGCCGCTGTTTTAATCAGGGCTGAATTATACAACATTTTAATTGTTTTATTATTATGTTCAGTGGCGGCGCCAGGGTATACTGGGGCAGGCTGCAGCCATACCAAGAAATGGTTTAGCCCCACCATGAAAAATGATTTTAAAGTAAGCAAAATAAAGTCCGCCGACTCGCGCGGAGTAAATTGCACAGACAGCCGTAAATACCGAAGACGAGAAACGGTTAGAAAACGTTTGTCACGTAGTGATCATCTTCTCAATAGAACATCTTTGATAATGTCTTCTGGCCAATCAGAATCAAGATAACGACGTGGTGTTGTTGCCGGAAGTCCCGACGGAGAATACTTTTGCTGTAGTACATACTCTATATACATCGATACAGCATGGTTGGGCTTTCAGCAGGTAACTCTTTCTCCTGAGGGGAAGCTGCAGGATTGGCTCCAGGTCGGCCTTTTTATTTACTACAAGACAAATGTGCCTTTTTATTTCATCCAGTTTAATTTGGATTGAGACGGAAAATAATCTAAACCTCACGCGTTTCACTGTCAGGGGGGCGTGTGTGTGATTACATTGCAAATACTGACTTGAGCCCCCCCGCTGCATGGTTAGCCCTACCGTAGATTACCCAACACAACACTCTGGAGCCGCCACTGGTTATGTTTATTGTTGTTGTTTGTAGGGCTTTGTCCTAATATTTATTTTGTTTTAAACTATGTTGAACGATTAGTTTAATAGCATTTTTTTTTTTTGCTATGAAATTCAGAATGAAAGGCTGCGCGCGAGGCTGGTTCCTCGCTGGGTGAGTCGTGTGGTCTCGAGTGAGATGCGGCGCAGCAGCCGGTCACTTTACTCTCGCGAGGTTAGTCTGGCTTTTATCATTTATATGATCTGCAGCGATGGATACCAGGAAGTGCTTCATGAAGGAGTATGGCTGCTCAGCGCCAGATGCAGCTCATTGGAAGACATCAGTTACGTTACCAACGAGCTGCGAGCAGCCGGGACGAGGAGGCTGGCAATTATATTTGAAGAGAAATTGACTCTCAAGCCGGCTCCCTCACAAACTCTGCTCTGGTTGTATTTCCTCTAACTGGTGGATATAGAGATGCTGCGGGGGGGGGGGGGGGGGGGGGTTGAGATGCACAGGCTGCAGTGGAGACGCTGCGCACAGCTGATCGACAGCTGGAACACAAACCACCAAATACGAAAACATAATTCAGATCCAGTCGAAGTACTCAGAACCTGAACTTAAGTGAAAGTAGAAGTACTCAGAACTTGCACTTGAGTAAAAGTAGAAGTACTCAGATCTTGTTCTTGAGTAAAAGTAGAAGTACTCAGATCTTGTACTTGAGTAAAAGTAGAAGTACTCAGATCTTGTACTTGAGTAAAAGTAGAAGTACTCAGGTCTTGTTCTTGAGTAAAAGTAGAAGTACTCAGGTCTTGTTCTTGAGTAAAAGTAGAAGTACTCAGATCTTGTTCTTGAGTAAAAGTAGAAGTACTCAGGTCTTGTTCTTGAGTACAAGTAGAAGTACTCAGATCTTGTTCTTGAGTAAAAGTAGAAGTACTCAGGTCTTGTTCTTGAGTACAAGTAGAAGTACTCAGGTCTTGTCCTTGAGTACAAGTAGAAGTACTCAGATCTTGTACTTAGTAAAAGTAGAAGTACTCAGATCTTGTTTCTTGAGTAAAAGTAGAAGTACTCAGGTCTTGTTCTTGAGTAAAAGTAGAAGTACTCAGGTCTTGTTCTTGAGTACAAGTAGAAGTACTCAGATCTTGTTCTTGAGTAAAAGTAGAAGTACTCAGGTCTTGTCCTTGAGTACAAGTAGAAGTACTCAGATCTTGTACTTAGTAAAAGTAGAAGTACTCAGATCTTGTTCTTGAGTAAAAGTAGAAGTACTCAGGTCTTGTTCTTGAGTAAAAGTAGAAGTACTCAGATCTTGTACTTGAGTAAAAGTAGAAGTACTCAGGTATTGTTCTTGTGTAAAAGTAGAAGTACTCAGATCTTGCACTTGAGTACAAGTAGAAGTACTCAGATCTTGTACCTGAGTAAAAGTAGAAGTACTCAGATCTTGTAGTAAAAGTAGAAGTACCAGAGTGTAGGAATACTCTGTTACAGTAAAAGTCCTGCATTCAAAATGTTCCTCAAGTGAAAGTAGAACAGTTTATTTTCATCATTAACCCAAACCTGTGAAGTAACTAAACTAAATACATGTGGTGGAGTAAAAGTACACCATTTACCTCTGAACTGTAGTGGAGTAGAAGTAGCATACAATGGAAATACAAAAGTAAAGTACAAGTATTACTCACGTTAGCTTAATTAAATTACACATTTCTCTCAAACCAACAGAAATATGACATTATAAACATTAAAGTCAAACATTTACTGCAATGTTTTACCCCTGGTTGTTTGTTGTTCACCTTGAATGTTGGAACATTGAAGACGCTGCATTTCCACCTCCAACAATCAAACAGCTGAGAATTCTTTAAAATATGTTTTTCAAAAAAGCATCCCCTCTCTACACCGAGGAGTCCTTTAACGCCTCAGGGTCGCCGTGTCCTCAGACTGTGAATATCTCTCTGGCCGTTTAAGAGAAGTCTCAAAGAGACCACGATAAAAGACGAAGGCGGCGGCGGCGGCGTAATGAATGGCTTTAATAGCTCCTTCCACGGTGAGTCATTACTTAGGATGGCAGGTCTAAAGGCGAGCCAGGCGATGATTAAAGTAATAATTCCAGATTGTGCACAAAGCAGGAAGTCTGGCTGAACTTAGAGACATCAAATTAATCTCACGCACCGGGACATCGGACCTTTAAAGGTCACTTCAGAAAATAAAAACTTTCCACACATAAAAATATAACAAATGGTGTTTTATTCTTACTTTTAGGCATTATATTAACTTAAAGGTCACCTATCGTGCTATCTGAATACTATGGCTCTCAGATATTAGAAATATATTAAACATGTCTGAAGTGTTTTGCTCTAAACACCAATCAGATCATTCTAGCCATGCCTCATGTCCCTCTGTTTCACTTCCTGTTTCTAAAGTGCTGATTCGGGGATAAAGCTTTAAAGAGGAGGGGGCGGAGCTTATGCGGGACCCGGCAGCTACCGTCTAAAACTAAATGCTGCCGTGATCAAACGCCATATCATGGATTATCGAGGCTCTGAAACAGTCTGGAGCTCAAAGGCTTTCTCTCTCTCCCGGTTACACCACAAGGTGAGTTCTTTTCTACTTCCTGCTTCTTCACACACATGCTCTCCAGTACAGGTTAGCTCTGAGTGTTAGCATGCTAATGTAAACACCGACCATATTACGTCCAGAACAGTCGGGCATTGTTTCTGATAGCAACGTTTCTGATTGGGCCGTGGGTCCACATTTCAGATGTTACGTCATATCGGACGCAAATCTGGATCAGCTCCGTTGTTCCCCGTTTTTAGAGATTTGGGTACGGAGGAAAAGAGAGAGGGTTTATTTCCTGACGCTGTGTGAGTTCCCCGACACACCGGGGGACACACCGGGGACACACCGGGGACACACCGGGGACACGTTGATGTAGAGAAGACATCACAAAGTGCTTTGGCATGATCGGTCCCCTTTAACACAGTATTTGTATCAGAAATAAGAACTAGAACCTTCGCCAGGATTAAAACATACGGTACATTTATATTTAATATCATGTATGTAATTGATGCGGACAGCACGAAGGGAACATGATAAATGCATTTCTGCACCTGCTCCTGCATCCGGACGGAAACAGAGATGACAGCTTTTTAGTTCAACGTATGAATGATATTAAGCTTGGGTTCTGTAGGAGCAGACCCAGTAGATGGCTTAAAGCCCAGCTCCGCCCCGCGCCGTCCGTCAGAGGAGCCCGGTCAGATTAATGAGAGAAGGAGTTCAAAACACCGGCAGAACAGTTATAACAATAATCTGATTTTAATGGTAAAAAGACACAATACGAAAATACAGAGTGCCCTGTAACGGAGCACTCCGGGCCCCCCGCTCCACCGCCGTGCGATACAGGCATCGGGACCAGCCAGTCAGCAACAGGGGGCATCGTGCATGAATACACAACAGTATATATGGACCTTTTGGGGCGGAGAGTCACTGCTTCTCTTCCACCGGACTCCACTCCTTTAGTTTCCCAGGGAAGGTTTCACACAAACTATTCTTTCTCAAACAATCAAACATTGTACACAGATATATTTGTATCAAACATTGTACACAGATATATTAGTATCAAACATTGTACACAGATATATTAGTATCAAACATTGTACACAAATATATTTGTATCAAACATTGTACACAGATATATTGGTATCAAACATTGTACACAGATATATTAGTATCAAACATTGTACACAGATATATTAGTATCAAACATTGTACACAGATATATTAGTATCAAACATTGTACACAGATATATTAGTATCAAACATTGTACACAGATATATTAGTATCAAACATTGTACACAGATATATTAGTATCAAACATTTGTACACAAATATATTTGTATCAAACATTGTACACAGATATATTGGTATCAAACATTGTACACAGATATATTAGTATCAAACATTGTACACAGATATATTAGTATCAAACATTGTACACAGATATATTAGTATCAAACATTGTACACAGATATATTAGTATCAAAACATTGTACACAGATATATTAGTATCAAACATTGTACACAGATATATTAGTATCAAACATTGTACACAGATATATTAGTATCAAACATTGTACACAGATATATTGGTATCAAACATTGTACACAGATATATTGGTGCTTGAGATTATATTGGCCCCAAAAAGAACCTTGAAAAGGACATGTGTGTGTGTTGGTAAGAGGAAGTGTATGTATGTGTGTGTGTGTGTGTGTGTGTGTGTGTGTGTGTGTGTGCAGAGGGCGCGGGAAGGTATTTTGAGTGGGGGTGCTGAGGTGCTGGACTCCAGTGAACACTATTACGGGCACTATAGAGCACGCACAAAGCACTCCCCACACGCACGCACACACACACACACACACACACACACACACACACACACACACACACACACACACACACACACACACACACACACACACACACACACACACACGGCCGAGCTTGAATGACAAGCACACTTCATTTCCATGCTACTCTCTGATTGGTCTGGTGCCTTGCCTCTGTTGCATTCACTGAACACGGGAAAATTACAGTTCTGTCGTCCTCTCTAGTGTCTCGATGAGGTTCACGTAAAGCACGGTTCGTCACAGTGGACTGACGGCTTCGGGCCTTGTACTATATTGCACATGTGCTTTTATTTTGAAAAGTGTTTTCCCTGTCCCCATGTCTGTTACTCCTGGTTGTGTTCACCTGGTGCCCTGTGTTGTCCTCCCCCCCCCCCCTCACCTGGTGCCCTGTGTTGTCTCCCCCCCCCCCTCACCTGGTGCCCGGTGTTGTCTCCCCCCCCCCCCCTCACCTGTGTCTTGTTGGGCTGATTAGTGTGTAGGTATCTAGGCTCTGTGTTCCCTGTCCTGTGGAGGCTGGTAGTGTGGGTGAGAACCTTGTGGCTGGTGACTGTGTGCCTCCTTGCTTGGTCGGGGCCGCTCAACGGTCAGCTTCACACACGGTTAATGTATTATATTATGGAGGTAGGATTGTCCGGGGCTACAGGAAACTACATTCGGGGCAGGCCAACATATTATCTTACCAACAATGTGGAATTTATTGGCTACATATTACACAGAGTATGCACAGCGATAACCGTCAAATAATAATTCAGACAGGGGAGCTCCGCACCCCCTGCCTGCCGCTAGGGGGTGCTGCAGCGCCCTCAGCACCCCCTTCCCGTGCCGGTGTGTGTGTGTGTGTGTGGTGCGTGTGTGTGTGTGTTGGTGTCTGGGTCATGGAGTGTAAGAAAGAAGGTTTATATAGTATTACTTTAAAACAGTCCCAAATAATACATGTTCACTTCAATACAGTTCAAGATAATACTTTAATACAGTTTAGAACAATATCTGTTTGCTTTAGTTTCTAGTCTCTTAAAGTTAATTCACCTTATGCCCACTGCCAGAATCCAACCATGGGTTTTTATTTTAATGTATTTTATTTATTTTTTATGAATTACTTTCTATTTTGTATTTTATTTAATTTTCACATTTATTTAATTAAAAACAATTGTTTTGCCTGGACTTGCCTAAGAGAGCACCCGTTTGTCTTGGCTGGCTATATAGCTAACATTGGCTAACTAGCTTGTTAGTTAGCAACGTAGGCTAGCTAACTAAGTCGATGGTTAATGTTAGTTCATAAATATGCTATCTAACTTTCTCTAGCTTAGTAGCTAGCTAGCGTTCACTAGTTATCTAGTTAAGTAGATGATAATGTTAGCTTGTTCCTAAAGTGGATAGCTAATGTTAATAGCCAACTGTTAGATAGGTAGCTAACGTAAGCTAAGTAAGTAGATGCAGTGCCGATTCTAGAGTCTGTGGGGACCCTAGGCATGGGGCGCCTTGAGGGGGTTTCCCGACATGTCGTTGCGGTAAATTAAAGGGTGTTTCATGTTGTCGTTGCTGTGGACCTTCTTAATCTACCTTCTTTGGGGGCCCCTTTCTGGTCCGGGGCCCCAAGCAGTTGCCTGCCTTGCCTGTTCGCAAGCGGCGGCCCTGAGTAGATGGATAACGCTAGTTTGTTGCTATCTAACTTTCTCTAGCTGACTTGTTTAGTTTTAGCTAACGTTCACTATGTAGTTAAGTAGATGATGAATGTAAGATAGTTCCTAAAGTGGATAGCTAACTAGCCAGCGTGTGAGATAGGTAGCTAATGTAAGCTAGCTACCTAGTTAACAGTGAATGCAAGCTAGCCATGTGCATATAGTACAAGGTAAACCACTTGTGAGTAAGAACAGTAAGTGAGAAGATGCATGTTGGGTGATCTCTTAAAGTATCTTTATACTCTTATGTATACATGAATCTTCTTAAACCCCTCAAGCGTCCGTAAATAATGCATTGCCATGTTAACTTGATTTGCAGAAGATTCAGAAGGAATGTATTAAAACTCGACAGTGTTATAGGAGCAGATTTAGGAGATTAATTTAATTAAATCTGTATTCTTTTAGCTTAAAGTCACAAATGTCATGAATATCTTTCGTTTAATGCACATATAAAACACAAAGGGCCTTTAAGGGCTTTGTTGTGAAGGAACACTGATAGCTATTCTGGTGTTTATTTAGTGTCATCTTTGTTTTGTAAAGCCGGGACTTCTGCCTTCAGCTGCAGATGATTCAGAGGAGGAGGAGGAGGAGGAGGAAGGGGAAGAGGAGGAGGAGGAGGAGGAGGAGGAGGAGGAGGAGGAGGAGAGGAGGAGGAGGAGGAGGGGAGGAGGAGGAAGGGGGGGAGGAGGAAAGGAGGAGGAAGAGGAGGGGAGGAAGGGGGGGAGGAGGAGGAGGAGGAGGAGGAGGAGGAGGAGGAGGAGGAGGAGGAGGAAGGGGAAGAGGAGGAGGAGGAGGAGGAGGAGGAGGAAGGGGAAGAGGAGGAGGAGGGGAGGAGGAAGATGAGGAGGAGGAGGAGGAGGAGGAGGGGGGGAGGAGGAGAGGAAGAGGAGGAGGAGGAGGAGGGAAGGGGAGGAAGGGGGAGGAGGAGGGGGAGGAGAGGGGGGGGGGAGGAGGAGGAGGAGGAAGGGGGGCAGGAGGAAGGGGAGGAGGAGGAGAGGAGGAGGGGGAGGAGGAGGAGGAGGAGGAAGGGGAGGACGAGGAGGAGGGGGGGGGAGGAGGAGGAGGAGGGGGGGGGGGAGGAGGGGAGGAGGAGGAGGAAGGGGAGGAAGGAGGAGAGGAGGGAGGAGGGAGGAGGAGGAAGGAGGAAGGGAGGAAGAGGAGGAAGAGGAGAGGAAGAGGAAGAGGAAGAGGAAAGAGGAGGGAGGAGGAGGAGGAGGAGGAGGAGGAGGAGGAGGAGGAAGAAGAGGAAGAGGAAGGGGAGGAGGAGGAGGAGGAGGAGGAGGAGGAGGAGGAGGAGGAGGAGGAGGAGGAGGAGGAGGAGGAAGGGGAAGGGGAAGAGTAGGAGGAAGAGGAAGAGGAAGGAGGAAGAGGAGGAGGAGGAGGAGGAGGAGGAGGAGGAGGAGGAGGAGGAGGAGGAGGAGGAAGAAGAAGAGGAAGAGGAAGGGGAGGAGGAGGAGGAGGAGGAGGAGGAGGAGGAGGAGGAGGAGGAGGAGGAGGGTGTGTGTGTCTGTAGCCTTTATGTAACCAGGTGAAGCCCCTTGAGATCAACAGATCTCTTCTTACCTGCAGGACATCAGTTACACATCCTGTAACATAGAAAACAACAGAACAACAATAAGGACAACAACAACATAATGCACAGTTTTACAGGACTCTGCTCTCAGTGACAGGAACCAGAGCCTCAGGACAGCACGGCACCCAGCGAGTCCAGAGTGACGCAGGGGATCCAGAGAGCTCAGCTTCAAACAGGCAGACTGCTCCAGGTGAGAGGAGCTGCTCGTCTGGAGCTCTCTCCCTCAGACAGGCCGAGCACTTTGAACATTCAGTAAAACCACAGCATGATCTCAGGCAGTACGTACTTTCAATCCGTCCAGAGATCAGAGAGCAGATATAAGAAGGTAGTTTACCCAGCATGGCTTTAGAGATGAACGTGTGCCAGTGACTGAGCCTCCGTGCAGAGAGTGAAGACGTACAGGGTGCAAAGATGAGGGAGTGCTTTTTTTTTTATTATTATTTTATTTTTATTGGTGTTTTGTCGTATGTTTTATCCTATGTGTTACCTGCTGCCGTTTTATGCCTTTTATTCTACATGTTATAGTTGTACTGTGAATTGTGTCCTGTGTCCTGTACTGTCAAGCACTTTGTACATCCGTGTTGAGAAGGGTGCTATATAAATAAAGTTTTACTTACTTTGACTTATTTTACAGTCTGTCACACATCTCAGAGCGCTGTGATACGCAGCATCTAACTGGACCAGGCAATGGGCCGGTGCATTCATATAGACCAGATCCCCAGAGTCCAGCACAGGTCAAAGGTCACAGAGCCTTTTCCTGGCCTCAAGCGAGAAGCAGGACGTGTTCCTGTAGAAGAAACCTAGCCTCACCCTCAGCTGTTTAAGCAGATTAATGACCTGAAGTTTAAAAGAGAGACAATCATCAAGCCAGATACCAAGGTATTTGTAACAGGCAACAACTTCAAGTTTTGTTCCTTGCGTAGTTACAATATCTAAAACAGGCTCTGGTGTCTTTTAGCTTTAGAAAGAGCGTTACCTTGGTTTGATCCACATTTAGAAGAAGCTTTAGTTCAGAGAGCTGAGTCTGAATAGTGTTAAAAACAGCCTGTAATTTAACACCAGCTCCTGAATGAGGGACCTGCACAGTACATCACAGGATCATCCGCATAATGTAAAGTAGCTTCATCCACATGTTCACCTACGCTGTTAATATATATGGAGAATAAAAGTGGTCCTGAAAACAGAGCCTTGAGGAACACCATTAGTGATGTTCAACCACTCAGAAGACAGTCCATCAAAGTGAACACATGGGACCTTTCAGAGAGGTAGTTCACAAACCACCCACTGCACGGCTGGACATGCCTGTGTTTGACACATGTTGAACTCAAATACCTGTACTTTCTACTTCTTACATGTTGAACCCAAATACCTGTACTTTCTACTTCTTACATGTTGAACTCAAATACCTGTACTTTCTACTTCTTACATGTTGAACCCAAATACCTGTACTTTCTACTTCTTACATGTTGAACCCAAATACCTGTACTTTCTACTTCTTACATGTTGAACCCAAATACCTGTACTTTCTACTTCTTACATGTTGAACACAAATACCTGTACTTTCTACTTCTTACATGTTGAACCCAAATACCTGTACTTTCTACTTCTTACATGTTGAACCCAAATACCTGTACTTTCTACTTCTTACATGTTGAACTCAAATACCTGTACTTTCTACTTCTTACATGTTGAACCCAAATACCTGTACTTTCTACTTCTTACATGTTGAACCCAAATACCTGTACTTTCTACTTCTTACATGTTGAACCCAAATACCTGTACTTTCTACTTCTTACATGTTGAACACAAATACCTGTACTTTCTACTTCTTACATGTTGAACCCAAATACCTGTACTTTCTACTTCTTACATGTTGAACCCAAATACCTGTACTTTCTACTTCTTACATGTTGAACTCAAATACCTGTACTTTCTACTTCTTACATGTTGAACCCAAATACCTGTACTTTCTACTTCTTACATGTTGAACTCAAATACCTGTACTTTCTACTTCTTACATGTTGAACCCAAATACCTGTACTTTCTACTTCTTACATGTTGAACCCAAATACCTGTACTTTCTACTTCTTACATGTTGAACCCAAATACCTGTACTTTCTACTTCTTACATGTTGAACACAAATACCTGTACTTTCTACTTCTTACATGTTGAACCCAAATACCTGTACTTTCTACTTCTTACATGTTGAACCCAAATACCTGTACTTTCTACTTCTTACATGTTGAACTCAAATACCTGTACTTTCTACTTCTTACATGTTGAACCCAAATACCTGTACTTTCTACTTCTTACATGTGAACCCAAATACCTGTACTTTCTACTTCTTACATGTTGAACCCAAATACCTGTACTTTCTACTTCTTACATGTTGAACACAAATACCTGTACTTTCTACTTCTTACATGTTGAACCCAAATACCTGTACTTTCTACTTCTTACATGTTGAACCCAAATACCTGTACTTTCTACTTCTTACATGTTGAACTCAAATACCTGTACTTTCTACTTCTTACATGTTGAACCCAAATACCTGTACTTTCTACTTCTTACATGTTGAACTCAAATACCTGTACTTTCTACTTCTTACATGTTGAACCCAAATACCTGTACTTTCTACTTCTTACATGTTGAACCCAAATACCTGTACTTTCTACTTCTTACATGTTGAACACAAATACCTGTACTTTCTACTTCTTACATGTTGAACCCAAATACCTGTACTTTCTACTTCTTACATGTTGAACCCAAATACCTGTACTTTCTACTTCTTACATGTTGAACTCAAATACCTGTACTTTCTACTTCTTACATGTTGAACCCAAATACCTGTACTTTCTACTTCTTACATGTTGAACCCAAATACCTGTACTTTCTACTTCTTACATGTTGAACACAAATACCTGTACTTTCTACTTCTTACATGTTGAACTCAAATACCTGTACTTTCTACTTCTTACATGTTGAACTCAAATACCTGTACTTTCTACTTCTTACATGTTGAACCCAAATACCTTTACTTTCTACTTCTTACATGTTGAACTCAAATACCTGTACTTTCTACTTCTTACATGTTGAACTCAAATACCTGTACTTTCTACTTCTTACATGTTGAACTCAAATACCTGTACTTTCTACTTCTCACATGTTGAACCCAAATACCTGTACTTTCTACTTCTTACATGTTGAACCCAAATACCTGTACTTTCTACTTCTTACATGTTGAACCCAAATACCTGTACTTTCTACTTCTTACATGTTGAACCCAAATACCTGTACTTTCTACTTCTTACATGTTGAACCCAAATACCTGTACTTTCTACTTCTTACATGTTGAAACCCAAATACCTGTACGTTCTACTTCTTACATGTTGAACCCAAATACCTGTACTTCTACTTCTTACATGTTGAACCCAAATACCTGTACTTTCTACTTCTTACATGTTGAACTCAAATACCTGTACTTTCTACTTCTCACATGTTGAACTCAAATACCTGTACTTTCTACTTCTCACATGTTGAACACAAATACCTGTACTTTCTACTTCTTACATGTTGAACACAAATACCTGTACTTTCTACTTCTCTCATGTTGAACTCAAATACCTGTACTTTCTACTTTTTACATGTTGAACTCAAATACCTGTACTTTCTACTTCTTACATGTTGAACTCAAATACCTGTACTTTCTACTTCTTACATGTTGAACTCAAATACCTGTACTTTCTACTTCTTACGTGTTGAACACAAATACCTGTACTTTCTACTTCTTACGTGTTGAACACAAATACCTGTACTTTCTACTTCTCTCGTGTTGAACTCAAATACCTGTACTTTCTACTTCTCTCGTGTTGAACTCAAATACCTGTACTTTCTACTTCTTACGTGTTGAACCCAAATACCTGTACTTTCTACTTCTCACATGTTGAACACAAATACCTGTACTTTCTACTTCTTACATGTTGAACTCAAATACCTGTACTTTCTACTTCTTACATGTTGAACTCAAATACCTGTACTTTCTACTTCTTACATGTTGAACACAAATACCTGTACTTTCTACTTCTCACATGTTGAACTCAAATACCTGTACTTTCTACTTCTTACATGTTGAACTCAAATACCTGTACTTTCTACTTCTTACATGTTGAACTCAAATTCCTGTACTTTCTACTTCTCACATGTTGAACTCAAATACCTGTACTTTCTACTTCTCACGTGTTGAACTCAAATACCTGTACTTTCTACTTCTCACGTGTTGAACTCAAATACCTGTACTTTCTACTTCTTACGTGTTGAACTCAAATACCTGTACTTTCTACTTCTTACGTGTTGAACTCAAATACCTGTACTTTCTACTTCTTACGTGTTGAACACAAATACCTGTACTTTCTACTTCTCTCGTGTTGAACTCAAATACCTGTACTTTCTACTTCTCTCGTGTTGAACTCAAATACCTGTACTTTCTACTTCTCACGTGTTGAACTCAAATACCTGTACTTTCTACTTCTCTCATGTTGAACACAAATACCTGTACTTTCTACTTCTTACATGTTGAACCCAAATACCTGTACTTTCTACTACTTACATGTTGAACACAAATACCTGTACTTTCTACTTCTTACATGTTGAACTCAAATACCTGTACTTTCTACTTCTTACATGTTGAACTCAAATACCTGTACTTTCTACTTCTTACATGTTGAACCCAAATACCTGTACTTTCTACTTCTCACATGTTGAACTCAAATACCTGTACTTTCTACTTCTCACATGTTGAACACAAATACCTGTACTTTCTACTTCTTACATGTTGAACACAAATACCTGTACTTTCTACTTCTCTCATGTTGAACTCAAATACCTGTACTTTCTACTTCTTACATGTTGAACTCAAATACCTGTACTTTCTACTTCTTACATGTTGAACTCAAATACCTGTACTTTCTACTTCTTACATGTTGAACTCAAATACCTGTACTTTCTACTTCTTACATGTTGAACTCAAATACCTGTACTTTCTACTTCTCACGTGTTGAACACAAATACCTGTACTTTCTACTTCTCACGTGTTGAACACAAATACCTGTACTTTCTACTTCTTACGTGTTGAACTCAAATACCTGTACTTTCTACTTCTTACATGTTGAACACAAATACCTGTACTTTCTACTTCTCACATGTTGAACTCAAATACCTGTACTTTCTACTTCTTACATGTTGAACTCAAATACCTGTACTTTCTACTTCTCACATGTTGAACACAAATACCTGTACTTTCTACTTCTTACATGTTGAACTCAAATACCTGTACTTTCTACTTCTCACATGTTGAACTCAAATACCTGTACTTTCTACTTCTCATATGTTGAACTCAAATACCTGTACTTTCTACTTCTTACATGTTGAACTCAAATACCTGTACTTTCTACTTCTTACATGTTGAACTCAAATACCTGTACTTTCTACTTCTTACATGTTGAACCCAAATACCTGTACTTTCTAGTTCTTACATGTTGAACTCAAATACCTGTACTTTCTACTTCTCACATGTTGAACTCAAATACCTGTACTTTCTACTTCTTACATGCTGAACCCAAATACCTGTACTTTCTACTTCTTACATGTTGAACTCAAATACCTGTACTTTCTACTTCTTACATGTTGAACCCAAATACATGTACTTTCTACTTCTTACATGTTGAACCCAAATACCTGTACTTTCTACTTCTTACATGTTGAACTCAAATACCTGTACTTTCTACTTCTTACATGTTGAACTCAAATACCTGTACTTTCTACTTCTTACATGTTGAACTCAAATACCTGTACTTTCTACTTCTTACATGTTGAACTCAAATACCTGTACTTTCTACTTCTTACATGTTGAACCCAAATACCTGTACTTTCTACTTCTTACATGTTGAACCCAAATACCTGTACTTTCTACTTCTTACATGTTGAACTCAAATACCTGTACTTTCTACTTCTTACATGTTGAACCCAAATACCTGTACTTTCTACTTCTTACATGTTGAACTCAAATACCTGTACTTTCTACTTCTTACATGTTGAACTCAAATACCTGTACTTTCTACTTCTTACATGTTGAACACAAATACCTGTACTTTCTACTTCTCTCATGTTGAACACAAATACCTGTACTTTCTACTTCTTACATGTTGAACTCAAATACCTGTACTTTCTACTTCTTACATGTTGAACCCAAATACCTGTACTTTCTACTTCTTACATGTTGAACCCAAATACCTGTACTTTCTACTTCTTACATGTTGAACTCAAATACCTGTACTTTCTACTTCTTACATGTTGAACTCAAATACCTGTACTTTCTACTTCTTACATGTTGAACTCAAATACCTGTACTTTCTACTTCTTACATGTTGAACTCAAATACCTGTACTTTCTACTTCTTACATGTTGAACCCAAATACCTGTACTTTCTACTTCTTACATGTTGAACCCAAATACCTGTACTTTCTACTTCTTACATGTTGAACTCAAATACCTGTACTTTCTACTTTTTACATGTTGAACCCAAATACCTGTACTTTCTACTTCTTACATGTTGAACCCAAATACCTGTACTTTCTACTTCTCTCATGTTGAACACAAATACCTGTACTTTCTACTTCTTACATGTTGAACTCAAATACCTGTACTTTCTACTTCTTACATGTTGAACTCAAATACCTGTACTTTCTACTTTTTACTGAAGCACACTTCAAAGCCTCTTTACTTTCACTTGAGTAAAGACGTTTAGTCAGTACTTCTACTTTCACCAGAGTATTTTTAAACACGAGTATCTGTACTTCTACTTGAGTAAAGGATGTGTGTACTTGTGATATTTTGACAGATTTCCAGATCTGATTCAGGAGCAGCTGGGAGTATGTGAGGAACAGACTGAGGGCGATGGAGGACATCTGTCGATATTATTTTAAATGAAGAAATCAGATAAGATAAACCTCTAAAGATCCCCCTAATTTAATGCAAAAAATATATTTAAAAAACATGAAGACACAGCAACTCAACATAATGCATTAAAGATAAAACACAACATTATAATGAATAAAGTGATAAATAGTGGTAAAGAAATCTCACAATATTAATAAAAATGATAATATGAATAATTGTAATGATAATAATAGTTCATAATAAAAATTAAAACAAGAACATATATTTGTAGTTAATGCTCTAAAAGTATATTGTGTTCCTTGTTATTTCTCATTCTGCAGGATATTCCCAAAGCGTTGTATCGATGTCGTAATTGCACAAAGCTTGGGCGATACTTCATGTCCTGATGATGAAGCTATTTGAATTGTCTCCTCAGATATAACAGAAGCTCTCTTGTTTCTTTCTGGATCTCTCGGGTCAGTTTATCGTTAAAGCTCAGTATCGATGTGAGACTCTCGTGGAAACGCTTAATAACGAACGGCAACATCGACAAAAGAGCGAGAAAGCGGCTTCACACAAACACAAGGCGGTTTCACATCAGATCCTTTAACACTCAGAATAACATCCGCCCTGCATCTTTTATTCATCACAGATGCTCCTCAAACCATTCGGGCTTTTATTCCTTCTTGCGTAGTCGACGCCTGTAATGAAGTACCCACTTTAACAGAAGCTTTTATTCAAGGCAATCACTCTCCCTGCACATTTGCACTACTCTATTTCATTTCTTACGTTCATAAATATCTTTGTTTTCTTCTATTTTGTTTTTAATTTGACATTTTATTTGAAATTCTTGTGTTTGTATAAATATAACTTTTATTTAATTTTTTATTTCAAATTCTTACTTTAACTTCAAATGTTTATTAACATGTGGTGCAGTGGGTTGTGCGTAGGTGTTGGGATCAGGGGGTCACAGGTTCAAACCCCACTGCAGTCAGCATGTCGTTGTGAGACCGGGGGGATTGCCCTCAGTGCTGAGTCTGTGAGTCGCTTTGGATAAAAGAGACTAACAAGTGACATGTCATGTTTTAACTTAAAGGGGACCTATCATGCAAAAGTCACTTTCTGATGACTTCTCTCCATCACCATGTGTCCCCGGTGTGTCCCCGGTGTGTCCCCGGTGTGTCCCCGGTGTGTCCCCGGTGTGTCGGGGAACTCACGCAGCGTCAGGAAATAAACCCTCTCTCTTTTCCTCCGTACCCAAATCTCTAAAAACGGGGAACAACGGAGCTGATCCAGATTTGGGTCCGATATGAAGTAACATCAGAAATGTGGACCCACGGGCCAATCAGAAACGCTGCTATCAGAAACAATGCCCGACTGTTTTGGACGTAATATGGTCGGTGTTTACATTAGCATGCTAACACTCAGAGCTAACCTGTGCTGGAGAGCATGTGTGTGAAGAAGCAGGAAGTAGAAAGGAACTCACCTTGTGGTGTAACCGGCAAGAGAGAAAGCCTTTGAGCTCCAGACTGTTTCAGAGCCTCGATAATCCATGATATGGCGTTTCATCACGGCAGCATTTAGTTTAGACGGTAGCTGCCGGATCCCGCATGAGCTCAGACCCTCCTCTTTAAAGCCTTATCCCCAAATCAGCACTTTAGAAACAGGAAGTGAAACAGAGGGATATGAGGCGTGGCTAGAATGATCTGTTTGGTGTTTGGAGCAAAACACTTCATAGACATGTTTTTTAAATATTTGTATATATCTGAGAGCTGTGCTATTGCCTACACACAGCATGATAGGTGACCTTTAATCTTTTATGGGACATTTGAATTAACTTCCTATGTTCATCCAAATATTTTTATTTGATTTGTTTGTTTCATTTATTCTTAATTTAACTTGTAATGTTTGTATGAACATTTATTTATTTTTATTCTATTTGATCTTTTATTCCAACTGTGTACTTCTTCTTCTGTTGATATGAATATTAGTACTCCCTCCTGACGGGAGTG
>JAMFTG010001758.1:0-20000 GCA_023974075.1 Chaenocephalus aceratus
TTTTACTCAAGAACAAGGTCTGAGTACTTCTACTTTGACTCAAGTACAAGGTCTGAGTACTTCTACTTTGACTCAAGTACAAGATCTGAGTACTTCTACTTTTACTAAAGTACAAGGTCTGAGTACTTCTACTTTTACTCAAGAACAAGATCTGAGTACTTCTACTTTGACTCAAGTACAAGATCTGAGTACTTCTACTTTCACTGAATTACAAGATCTGAGTACTTCTACTATTACTCAAGTTCAAGATCTGAGTACTTCTACTTTTACTCAAGTACTTTGCCGAGACCGTTTTATCACCCTTTTATTTTATTTTATTTTTTTATTGATTCTACCGTGTTGTGTAATGTTTATTTATACTGTTCATGCTCACTACTTGTAGCACTTCGGGATTTGAATTAAATATGAAGTGCTTTATAAATGGAACCCATCATTATTATTATTATTATTATTAAGTACAAGACCTGAGTACTTCTACTTTTACTAAAGTACAAGGTCTGAGTACTTCTACTTTTACTCAAGAACAATACCTGAGTACTTCTACTTTTACTCAAGAACAAGATCTGAGTACTTCTACTTTTACTCAAGTACAAGACCTGAGTACTTCTACTTTTACTCAAGAACAAGATCTGAGTACTTCTACTTTTACTCAAGAACAAGATCTGAGTACTTCTACTTTTACTCAAGTACAAGACCCTGAGTACTTCTACTTTTACTCAACAGATCTGAGTACTTCTACTTTTACTAAAGTACAAGGTCTGAGTACTTCTACTTTTGCTCAAGTAAAAGACCTGAGTACTTCTACTTTTACTCAAGAACAATACCGGAGTACTTCTACTTTTACTCAAGAACAATACCGGAGTACTTCTACTTTTTACTCAAGTACAAGATCTGAGTACTTCTACTTTTTACTCAAGTACAAGACCTGAGTACTTCTACTTTTACTCAAGTACAAGACCTGAGTACTTCTACTTTTACTCAAGTACAAGATCTGAGTACTTCTACTTTTACTCAAGTACAAGACCTGAGTACTTCTACTTTTACTCAAGTACAAGACCTGAGTACTTCTACTTTACTCAAGTACAAGACCTGAGTACTTCTACTTTCACTCAAGTACAAGATCTGAGTACTTCTACTTTTACTCAAGTACAAGATCTGAGTACTTCTACTTTTACTCAAGTACAATATCTGAGTACTTCTACTTTTACTCAAGTTCAAGATCTGAGTACTTCTACTTTTACTCAAGAACAAGACCTGAGTACTTCTACTTTTACTAAAGTACAAGGTCTGAGTACTTCTACTTTGACTCAAGTACAAGGTCTGAGTACTTCTACTTTGACTCAAGTACAAGATCTGAGTACTTCTACTTTTACTCAAGAACAAGGTCTGAGTACTTCTACTTTACTCAAGAACAAGATCTGAGTACTTCTACTTTGACTCAAGTACAAGATCTGAGTACTTCTACTTTCACTGAATTACAAGATCTGAGTACTTCTACTATTACTCAAGTTCAAGATCTGAGTACTTCTACTTTTACTCAAGTACTTTGCCTAGACCGTTTTTATCACCCTTTTATTTTATTTTATTTTTTTATTGATTCTACCGTGTTGTGTAATGTTATTTATACTGTTCATGCTCACTACTTGTAGCACTTCGGGATTTGAATTAAATATGAAGTGCTTTATAAATGGAACCCATCATTATTATTATTATTATTAAGTACAAGACCTGAGTACTTCTACTTTACTCAAGAACAAGATCTGAGTACTTCTACTTTTACTCAAGAACAAGATCTGAGTACTTCTACTTTTACTCAAGTACAAGACCTGAGTACTTCTACTTTTACTCAAGTACAAGACTGAGTACTTCTACTTTTACTCAAGAACAAGATCTGAGTACTTCTACTTTTACTCAAGTACAAGACCTGAGTACTTCTACTTTTACTCAAGAACAAGATCTGAGTACTTCTACTTTTACTCAAGAACAATACCTGAGTACTTCTACTTTTACTAAAGTACAAGGTCTGAGTACTTCTACTTTTACTCAAGAACAATACCTGAGTACTTCTACTTTTACTCAAGAACAAGATCTGAGTACTTCTACTTTTACTCAAGTACAAGACCTGAGTACTTCTACTTTTACTCAAGAACAAGATCTGAGTACTTCTACTTTTACTCAAGAACAAGATCTGAGTACTTCTACTTTTACTCAAGTACAAGACCTGAGTACTTCTACTTTTACTCAACAAGATCTGAGTACTTCTACTTTTACTAAAGTACAAGGTCTGAGTACTTCTACTTTTGCTCAAGTACAAGACCTGAGTACTTCTACTTTACTCAAGTACAAGACCTGAGTACTTCTACTTTTACTCAAGTACAAGATCTGAGTACTTCTACTTTTACTCAAGTACAAGACCTGAGTACTTCTACTTTTACTCAAGTACAAGACCCGAGTACTTCTACGTCTTGAATGCAGGACCTTATAATATCCGAGTACTTCTTAAACCGATGCATGTAAATAAAAAGACAATGAAACATGTTTTCTGGACGTTTTCTTTAATCCTTCATCCGTCCGTTTGCACACCGCTCGACATCTCATCATCATCATCATCATCATCATCATTATAGTTAAGTACATACAGTGTGTGTGTGTGTGTGGTGTGTGTGTGTGTGTGTGTGTGTGTGTGTGTGTGTGTGTGTGTGTCCTCACAGCAGGTTACAGTAGAATAAGTTAAACACCCCTCTCTCTCTCTCTCCTGTGAAACCAGGTAAATAACGCACGCTTCCTTCTTCAGGACATGAGACACCGCGGGGATCGAACCGGCGGCAAAGAGGCCGATAGCAGTGATTCAGACCCTTTAAAAACGGGGGCAGGGGGTTCGTCCAAATAATTTAAAATAGTTAAATACGAGAGGACTCTAAAAAGGGACGTTTCTGACCTCGGGGCAAACCGCTCTCTGAGCACCAGGACACCACCGGACCGTCTCTCGGAGTTAGAGCGAAAGAACGGTCCGTGGCGAAAGCAGGAAGTACCAGACGCGTGTCGTCATTAAAACAAAGCGTTACAATTAAATAAAAGTGATTTTGTTCTTCATTATTCGAGTTTTATGTTTGGTCATGTGTTAGTCGTGCGATCGCCACCCTGCGAATGACTAAACATGAAACTGGATGTATTCGGCACAGCTTTAAACACGGGGAGAGAAAGTCAGAAAATGGACACGAATGGATCAGCCGTCGCCTCATGACGTGGCGGATTTCAGGTACGCCACCACGTCCGTGCGCTCGCCCTTCTTCTTGATGCGGCGAAGATCATTTTGGTGCCAGGAATGTACTTCTTCGGGTTCTCCAGGTACTCCATCAAGGTGGCGTCGCTCCAAGTGATACCTGGGGGGGAGAGGGGGGGGGGGGGGAGACGGAGAGGTGAGTCGAGAGAAGAGAGGAACATCTGAGACCAGAGCATTAGGGCGAAGAGTGCAGGGTTAGGAAGGAACTAAGTATCGATCAAGCCATCAACCTGGGAGGAAAGGAGACCAGAGCATTGGGGCGAAGAGTGCAGGGTTAGGAAGGAACTAAGGTATCGATCAAGCAACGACCCGAGAGGAAAGGAGACCAGAGCAAAGGCGACGTTTAGATAGATAGATACTTTATTAATCGCAATTTAAAAGCCTTAAGAAAAGGGGTATTTAGGGGTTTGTTTAAGGGTCATTTAGGAGTTACTTAAGGGTTATTTAAGGGTTCTTTAGGGGTCATTGAGGGGTTACTTAAGGTTATTTAGGGGTTCTTTAGGAGTTACTTAAGGGTTATTTAAGGGTTCTTTAGGAGTTACTTAAGGGTTATTTAGGGGTTCTTTAGGAGTTACTTAAGGGTTATTTAAGGGTTCTTTAGGAGTTACTTAAGGGTTATTTAGGGGTTCTTTAGGAGTTACTTAAGGGTTATGTAAGGGTTCTTTAGGAGTACTTAAGGGTTATTTAGGGGTTCTTTAGGAGTTACTTAAGGGTTATTTAGGGGTTCTTTAGGAGTTACTTAAGGGTTATTAAGGGTTCTTTAGGAGTTACTTAAGGGTTATTTAAGGGTTCTTTAGGAGTTACTTAAGGGTTATTTAGGGGTTCTTTAGGAGTTATTTAAGGGTTTATTTAAGGGTTCTTTAGGAGTTACTTAAGGGTTCTTTAGGGGTTCTTTAGGAGTTACTTAAGGGTATTTAGGGGTTACTTAAGGGTTATTTAGGGGTTCTTTAGGAGTTACTTAAGGGTTATTTAGGGGTTAGTTAAGGGTTCTTTAGGAGTTACTTAAGGGTTATTTAGGAGTTAGTTAAGGGTTCTTTAGGAGTTACTTAAGGGTTATTTAGGAGTACTCAAGGGTTCTTTAGGAGTTACTTAAGGGTTATTTAGGAGTTACTCAAGGGTTCTTTAGGAGTTACTTAAGGGTTCTTTAGGAGTTACTTAAGGGTTCTTTAGGAGTTACTTAAGGGTTCTTTAGGGGTTCTTTAGGAGTTACTTAAGGGTTATTTAAGGGTTCTTTAGGAGTTACTTAAGGGTTCTTTAGGAGTTACTTAATGGTTATTTAGGAGTTATTTAAGGGTTATTTAAGGGTATTTAGGAGTTACTTAAGGGTTCTTTAGGGGTTCTTTAGGAGTTACTTAAGGGTTCTTTAGGGGTTCTTTAGGAGTTACTTAAGGGTTATTTAAGGGTTCTTTAGGAGTTACTTAAGGTTCTTTAGGAGTTACTTAATGGTTATTTAGGAGTTATTAAGGGTTATTTAAGGGTTATTTAGGAGTTACTTAAGGGTTCTTTAGGGGTTCTTTAGGAGTTACTTAAGGGTTATTTAGGGGTTACTTAAGGGTTATTTAGGGGTTCTTTAGGAGTTACTTAAGGGTTATTTAGGGGTTATTTAGGAGTTACTTAAGGGTTCTTTAGGAGTTACTTAAGGGTTCTTTAGGAGTTACTTAAGGGTTCTTAGGAGTTAGTTAAGGGTTCTTTAGGAGTTACTTAAGGGTTCTTTAGGAGTTACTTAAGGGTTATTTAGGAGTTACTTAGGTATAGGGTATAAGGGTTATTTAGGGGTTACTTAAGGGTTATTTAGGAGTTCTTTAGGAGTTACTTAAGGGTTATTTAGGGGTTCTTTAGGAGTACTTAAGGGTTATTTAGGAGTTACTTAAGGGTTATTTAGGGGTTACTTAAGGGTTATTTAGGGTTCTTTAGGAGTTACTTAAGGGTTCTTTAGGAGTTACTTAAGGTTATTTAGGGGTCTTTAGGAGTACTTAAGGGTTATTTAGGGGTTCTTTAGGAGTTACTTAAGGGTTATTAGGGGTTCTTTAGGAGTTACTTACGGGTTATTTAGGGTTCTTTAGGAGTTACTTAAGGGTTATTTAGGGGTTCTTTAGGAGTTATTTAAGGTTATTTAAGGTCTTTAGAGTTACTTAAGGGTTCTTAGGGTTTCTTAGGTAGTTACTTAAGGGTTCTTTAGGAGTTCTTAAGGGTTATTTAGGGTTCTTTAGGAGTTACTTAAGGGTTATTTAGGAGTTCTTTAGGAGTTCCTTAAGGGTTATTAGGGGTTCTTTAGGAGTTCCTTAAGGGTTCTTTAGGGGTTTCTTTAGGAGTTACTTACGGGTTCTTTAGGAGGTTCTTTAGGAGTTACTTAAGGGTTCTTTAGGAGTTACTTAAGGGTTATTTAGGGGTTATTTAGGAGTTACTTAAGGGTTATTTAGGGGTTTCTTTAGGAGTTACTTAAGGGTTATTTAGGAGTTACTTAAGGGTATTTAGGGGTTCTTTAGGAGTTACTTAAGGGTTATTTAGGAGTTCTTTAGGAGTTTACTTAAGGGTTATTTAGGGGTTCTTTAGGAGTTCCTTAAGGGTTATTTAGGGGTTCTTTAGGAGTTACTTAAGGGTTTCTTTAGGAGTTACTTAAGGGTTATTTAGGGTTATTTAGAGTTACTTAAGGGTTATTAGGGGTTTTTATGAGTACTTAAGGGTTATTTAGAGTTACTTAAGGGTTATTTAGGAGTTACTTAAGGGTTCTTTAGGAGTTACTTAAGGGTTCTTTAGGAGTTACTTAAGGGTTATTTAGGAGTTACTTAAGGGTTATTTAGGGTTTTTTTAGGAGTTACTTAAGGGTTATTTAAGAGTTACTTAAGGGTTCTTTAGGAGTTACTTAAGGGTTATTTAGGAGTTACTTAAGGGTTATTTAGGGGTTCTTTAGGAGTTACTTAAGGGTTATTTAGGAGTTACTTAAGGGTTCTTTAGGAGTTACTTAAGGGTTATTTAGGAGTTACTTAAGGGTTCTTTAGGAGTTACTTAAGGGTTCTTTAGGAGTTACTTAAGGGTTATTTAGGGGTTCTTTGGAGTTACTTAAGGGTTATTTAGGAGTTACTTAAGGGTTATTTAGGGGTTCTTTAGGAGTTACTTAAGGGTTATTAGGAGTTACTTAAGGGTTATTTAGGAGTTACTTAAGGGTTCTTTAGGAGTTACTTAAGGGTTATTTAGGAGTTACTTTAAGGGTTCTTTAGGAGTTACTTAAGGGTTATTAGGAGTTACTTAGGGTATTTAGAGTTACTAAGGGTTTCTTTAGGAGTTACTTAAGGGGTTATTTAGGTAGGTTGTACTTAAGGTAGGTTCTTAGGAGTTACTTAAGGGTTCTTTAGGAGTTACTTAAGGGTTATTTGGTGGTCATTTAGGTGGTTACTTAAGGGTTATTTAGGAGTTACTTAAGGGTTATTTAAGAGTTACTAAGTGTTCTTTAGGAGTTACTTAAGGGTTCTTTAGGAGTTACTTAAGGGTTATTTAGGAGTTACTTAGGGTTCTTTAGGAGTTACTTAAGGGTCTTTAGGAGTTACTTAAGGGTTATTTAGGAGTACTTAAGGGTATTTAGGGGTTCTTTAGGAGTTACTTAAGGGTTATTTAGGATGTTACTTAAGGGTTATTTAGGAGTTACTTAAGGGTTCTTTAGGAGTTACTTAAGGGTTATTTAGGAGTTACTTAAGGGTTCTTTAGGAGTTACTTAAGGGTTATTTAGGAGTTACTTAAGGGTTCTTTAGGAGTTACTTAAGGGTTATTTGGTGGTCATTTTAGGGGTTACTTAAGGGTTATTTAGGAGTTACTTAAGGGTTATTTAAGAGTTACTTAAGTGTTCTTTTAGGAGTTTACTTAAGGGTTCTTTAGGAGTTACTTAAGGGTTATTAGGAGTTACTTAAGGGTCTTTAGGAGTTACTTAAGGGTATTTAGGAGTTACTTAAGGGTTATTTAGGGGTTACTTAAGGGTTATTTAGGGTTCTTTAGGAGTTACTTAAGGGTTATTTAGGAGTTACTTAAGGGTTATTTAGGAGTTACTTAAGGGTTCTTTAGGAGTTACTTAAGGGTTATTAGGAGTACTTAAGGGTTATTTAGGAGTTACTTAAGGGTTATTTAGGAGTTACTTAAGGGTTCTTTAGGAGTTACTTAAGGGTTATTTGGTGGTCATTTTAGGGGTTACTTAAGGGTTATTTAGGGGTTATTTAGGAGTTACTTAAGGGTTCTTTAGGAGTTACTTAAGGGTTCTTTAGGAGTTACTTAAGGGTTCTTTAGGAGTTACTTAAGGGTTATTTAGGAGTTACTAAGGGTTCTTTAGGAGTTCTACTTAAGGGTTCTTTAGAGTTACTTAAGGGTTATTTAGGGGTTCTTTAGGAGTTACTTAAGGGTTATTTAGGAGTTACTTAAGGGTTATTTAGGGGTTCTTTAGGAGTTACTTAAGGGTTATTTAGGAGTTACTTAAGGGTTCTTTAGGAGTTACTTAAGGGTTATTTAGGAGTTACTTAAGGGTTATTTAGGAGTTACTTAAGGGTTATTTAGGAGTACTTAAGGGTTATTTAGGAGTTACTTAAGGGTTATTTAGGAGTTACTTAAGGGTTCTTTAGGAGTTACTTAAGGGTTATTGGTGGTCAGTGAGGGGTCATTGAGGGGTCATTGAGGGGTCAGTTAGGGGTCATTGAGGGGTCATGGAGGGGGTCGTTGAGGGGTCAGTGAGGGGTCATTGAGGGGTCAGTTAGGGGTCATTGAGGGGTCATGGAGGGGTCAGTGAGGGGTCATTGAGGGGTCATTGAGGGGTCATTGAGGGGTCGTTGAGGGGTCGTTGAGGGGTCATTGAGGGGTCAGTTAGGGGTCAGTTAGGGGTCAGTTAGGGGTCAGTTTAGGGGTCATTGAGGGGTCATGGAGGGGTCCTCACCTTTGCTCTTGTTGGCGTCCGTGTAGGAGTACCCCACCCCCTGGCCGGTCTTGCGTCCGAACAGACCCCACAGGTTGGGGCCGACCTTATGTTTCCCCCCTTCCTCCACTGTGTGGCACTGAGCGCATTTCTGCACAAAACGCCTTCTTTCCCTTCGCTACGTCGCCCATCGTCAGCTGCACAAACACAAACAACAACAACAAGGCAAGGTTATTTATTATTTATTTCAACACAGGGCAATTCAAAGTGCTTTACGGACATGAAAGACTTTCAGAGCATGAAACGCGTGGGGGGGGCAAAGATAATAAATCATGAGCAGAGATTGTGGACGGTTCAATTCAAAGCAGCAAGTGTTCAGCCTGGATTCAAAAGCAATCCGACTTCCAGGGGGGTGTACTGCGAAGCAGGATGTTCGCTTAGCGGCTAAATTCAGGGAAAACTCCGGCTAGATCTCCATGGTAACTGATGCTAAGCAGCTAACCTGGTCGGGACCAGGTTAGGTTTGCAGGCTAAGAGCTCAACTCAGTGAAAGCACAGCCTGCTGACCAATCAGAGCTCAGTGTGCGGAGTTCAAAGCGATCAAGTCATATCACAGGAGAAAGGAAATACAGAAAAGCTGCCGTTGCAGGAAAGACGGCCGGCAGAAATCACCGACTGTGTGAACGTGAACATTAATAGAATATCACCTCCATCTTCAGAGCAATCTGACTATTATAACATTAGCGTTAAGAAAGCTTACTGAAATATCTGCCACGACATCAGTACCCGGATCAGAGTACATTAAGTACAGTCCGCGGCATATCACTTCATAATGTATCACATATCTCCTGATCTGAGTCAGCTGAGCCGTATCTGGCCGTGCAGCACTCACAGCGTCACAGACTGGATGCAGAAGTATTATTTTAAGCAACACATTAAGTTGAGGAAACTCTCGAGACAAATGTAATGAAAGTCAGATCGTGTGTTAGACGGGCAGTGATATCATGAACCTGTTGATGTACGCATTCAAACACGTGTTCTGTTCCCAGCTGTGTTCACCTTGCAGCTGCAGCTCTGTGGCTTTGATCCTGATCAAGTGTTTAAGTCATGGATGTTTAAAGTTTAACTTCTTCATTTTTGACTAGTATTAAAGTTCACTTTTCATTCAGGAAGTATGACGCTGCGCTGTCAGTGCGCTTCTCCATGTCTGTGATTGGTCGAATGCTCCAGATACCACCCCTCTCATGTGAACACCTAGCTAGAGAGGACACGGCTGGCTGAGCGATCCACTTGATAACCCGCGTCGTAGGACCGTTTTAGCGAGAGCGCGTATGTTCTGGATTAGGCCAACCGGCTAACTCAAACATATCCAGGTTAGGTTGAACCAGCTTCGTAGGACAGGGCCCCTGGTGTTTGGAAATGTCCCTCACCAGATTCTCACCTTCCTCTAGTCCAGGGTCTCAAACTCGAGGCCCGGGGGCCACATCCGGCCCGCGACTTCGTTTTCCGTGGCCCCGCAAGAGCTTGCAAAGAATACAATACCTTTAATATACGGTTTACATTACAGAATCAGGTTGCCCATAAACTACATGTCCCACAATGCATCTCGTTTTGTGACACTGAAGAGACTTGCTATCGTTTGCCCTGGACTTCTGCTTTCGCACGTAGTTGGTAGTTAAGTTATTATCCGATAATAATCCAATTCAAAGGCAATAATGTAATATAACACATTATTTTAAATATATTATATGTATATTTATATAGTTTACAACCGGCCCCTCTGAGTGCAGCCATAATGCTGATGTGGCCCTGCTCTCGTCCAAGTCTTCCTGAGGAACTATAGTTATCTTGACACTTTTCTGACCCTTCAATATTCCTTTCACCCGTTTAGCCTCCCAGACACACCGCCCCCGCGTCACTACCCGATCCGCGTCACTACCCGATCCGCGTCACTACCCGATCCGCGTCACTACCCGATCCGCGTCTCTACCCGATCCGCGTCACTACCCGATCCGCGTCTCTACCCGATCCGCGTCTCTACCCGATCCGCGTCTCTACCCGATCCGCGTCACTACCCGATCCGCGTCTCTACCCGATCCGCGTCACTACCCGATCCGCGTCTCTACCCGATCCGCGTCACTACCCGATCCGCGTCACTACCCGATCCGCGTCTCTACCCGATCCGCGTCACTACCCGATCCGCGTCTCTACCCGATCCGCGTCTCTACCCGATCCGCGTCACTACCCGATCCGCGTCACTACCCGATCCGCGTCTCTACCCGATCCGCGTCACTACCCGATCCGCGTCTCTACCCGATCCGCGTCTCTACCCGATCCGCGTCACTACCCGATCCGCGTCACTACCCGATCCGCGTCACTACCCGATCCGCGTCACTACCCGATCCGCGTCTCTACCCGATCTGTGTCACTACCCGATCTGTGTCCCGATCCGTGTCTCTACCCGATCCGCGTCACTACCCGATCCGCGTCTCTACCCGATCCGTGTCACTACCCGATCTGCATTGCTCAAGCGCGAGGCGGTCTGCCATATTGGACAGCTCCATACGGCAACCCAGATAGGACATTTGACACAGTGGCGTTTTGCAAATCAGAACGACAACATGAATCTGAACGAGAGAGATGAGGTATTGTGATTATGCGTGACTTCACTATTATTAACTCGTAGTGGGTTAAAGAGAAACTTGTTTTACTACATGTATGCTTAACCTGGCCTGAAAATTACAGTTAAAAATGTGAACGCAGGATTTGATATGTTTTACAAGACACTCTCAGAATAAGTGAGAAATGGACTAGACTGCACTGTAACTTTTATCCATGTATTTTTCCTTAATGTTTATTTTATTAGCTTTTCTTTTTTAATGCTTAATGTCTTTCATTTTTTTTTGTAAAGCACTTTGAATTGCCTTGCGTTGAAAAGTGCTATATAAATAAACTTGCCTTGCCTTGCCTAAACTTCTACAGCTATCATACTGAAGAATGATTTACTGAGAATGTATGCTAAAATCTATGGCATTAATAATTTATATCTAATTACATTAACTGTGAATGTCTTTCATTTTATTTCAAATTAAATAAAATATTTTCGTATAGATATTTGAGACGTTTATGACGCAATGCAAATCGGTAGTCTCACCCCGTTTCACTGTTACCCGAACCCATCTTTGACCTTTGACCCCTAACCCTTTTCAACAATGTAAACAACAAACAATATGATTTATTATCGTCTGCACGTCCCGAAAGAACCAAAATCTGACACGGTGTGAAATGTATTTTTTAGCTGTTCTGTCGGCGTCTGTGCAAAAAAATTTTTTAATATATATATATATATATATATATATGCCGTTAATAACTGTGCAATATATACCTGGCTGCTATATCCTTAGAACTGTTACAGGATGTGTATTTTGTAAATTGTGTAATTCTAGTTGTTTATGCATGCTTCTTAGTTAGCATTAAGCTAATTATTTTCTGCTGTACCAATGTGTACGTTTTCCCTCTAATGAATATTAATACAGGTTTTTTTGTGGCTATTTATAGGCAAATATGGGCGTTACGTGAAGCCCGAATTTCGAATTGATTGTGAATCAAGTCAGGTGAATGACATGATGTGTAGACATAAAACCCAACATCACAACCCACGTGTGTCTAAATAAAATATGTGTCAAAGGTCATGAGAGAAGCTAAACACTTTATATTAATTTAGCTGCTTCTTTTCTATTCGTAGCCTCAGTTATGGCAGGAATCTCATTCTCTTTCTGCCCGGCGACACGTAGTGAAGGTCGTTTGAGGACAAAGATAAATGTCTGCACCTGGATGTTATGCTTTCTTTACTCCGCAAACAAGACACGGAGGTCATTGCAGAGAAATGTGACACGGATATCAACCGGAAACAGATCCAAATAAAAGCCTCGGCTCACGTTACTGTATATGGAGTACAACAAAACATAGCTTAAGATCCGTGTGTGTGTGTGTGTGTGTGTGTGTGTGTGTGTGTGTGTGCGTGTGTCCAATACCAGGGAAGCCTTTACAGTAGACACACTTGCTTTAAATAGGCTTCACTATCTCCTACAACACATGGAAGCTTTTCAAAGTAAAAGCTCAAGTGTCATTTAAAGGTGTACACACACACAACA
The DNA here is from genome assembly GCA_023974075.1 of Chaenocephalus aceratus. NCBI lineage: Eukaryota > Metazoa > Chordata > Actinopteri > Perciformes > Channichthyidae > Chaenocephalus > Chaenocephalus aceratus. The sequence goes on from JAMFTG010001758.1 coordinate 12,326, forward strand.
CAAGTCATGACTTTCCCTCCCAGCACTGAGGTCATTTCAGGGAAATGTGACATGGATATAAACCGGAAACAGCTCCAAACGAAAGCCTCAGCTCGGGTTACATCACAAGAAAAGGGGTTGTGGAATAAGGGAGCAACGATTGATGTACTGCTTAAGATATACATGATGAAACTGCTTTTTTTTAAGAGTATGTGGGGGGGGGGGGGGTGTGTGTGTGTGTGTGTGTGTGTGTGTGTCCACTCCTTACACGACCAGTAGCCTACCAGGGAAGCCTACAATGAATACATAACCAGCCATTAGCTTCACTATCAGTGTCTCCTACATTACATGGAGGCTTCCGGTAGCGCTTTTCAAAACAAAAGCTTAAAAAGGGGTACACACACACACACACACACACACACACATTGCTGTCCATGCCCCACAAGAAAGAAAACCCGCAGTGAGGAGAACACGACTCACAACCGAGACAAAAAGGGATTGGTATCGCCAGTTGCTGAACGTTATCTCGGAGCAGTTACATAATATTAAACGGTATTTCCCCGCCATGTTATATCTCGCCTATCAGGTGTTAACGTCCAATCCCATTCCCTATAATACTACTATAAGATAAAGATAGCATCGGTACCACAACCCAGATAGCCTTTTAATAATCTAACATCGCGGGCCACCCCTCACACACATTCTTCCCATCAAGGACACACACATCATAAAGTTAAAAATAAGCTTCCGTGCTCTTATTTCGAAACGTAGACTTATTATGTTCTTCTTATCCGCGCGTATACTTTGATATTACGGTAACCCTCTGTATCCTAGCTGCTAGCAAGGTTAGGGTTCAAGGATGCTTCAATGTCGGCGTAGTTAACGAACACCTTTACTGCCAGGAGAAGACACAAGGAAGGACATTCAATATAAATATTTAAAACAACGATTAAATCCACCATTTGAGTAGAATCAAAGATGGATTTGCGTAAAGAGAGTAGCCGGCGCGATGCACCAACATGGGCAGCCGGGAGCTAACCGTTAATTCTCAGCATCTCTTCCTCTTTGATCCCTTATATTGTATGTTAGCATAATTTAAACACCAACACCCCACCCTCAGTGTCTGTTTGATATACAAGCTGAGTATGAAGTGTGATCGTTTACCTTTTGGTGGAGATATGCGGGGATAAAGCAGGTTCTTCTCTCGGCTGATGGTTCCTCTCTGTCGGAGAGAAGGTCACTTCACTTTAGAGGCACCGGCTTTCGACGTCATCATCCGTCACGTGAGCGGCGATTACGTTAGAGATCCCTACGTCCTAGATTCATTCCGGGCTGCGTCCCATTTCTACAAACCAACGTTTCCTTACACGACTTTACATAATTAATCTCAATTAAATCGTTAGTTTATGATGTACACGGCACTACAATAAACACTGATAAGACACTTCAAATATAATGCTGAAATTCTTCGTAATTCTCGTAAAGGTAAACCAAGGACGCTAGAAAGGAAGCGATACATGTGTGTTGGGATGCGCCCACGCATTCCCAAGCAAGAGGCACCTGCTGGACTATCCTTATAAGGGCATACATTGAAAAAGCTAAATACATTAAATTAATGGAATAAAAACACAAAAAAACGAGTAAAATACTTTTTATACATTATGAGATTAGGGGCAAGTCCACATAAAATAAATATATAATTAAGTAAGATGTGGTAAAGAGGAATAATTAATTTATAGCAGCATAATATACATTTCTTCTTGGGAACTTCAAACAGACTTTTCCAATTATATTCCATTTTATAATGTTTGTGTTTCTGGTAACATCTTCATAAATCTGACTCAATATGAGACAAACATCTGGTTAGCGACACCTTGGAATAATTTAGCTATTTTACACGTAAATTATTATTTTATGTGAATAAGAAAACATTTAATGGATTCACATTTGCTGTAAAATAACTTTAGAAAACGGTAGAATGTAACTAACTCCCTATTCGACAGTTTATATCCTAATAACACAGATACAGTATAGGCTGCTTCAGTACTCCATTGTACTCTGTCCTCAAAAGGGTCACTCGACACCACACACACACACGCACACACACACACGCACACGCACACGCACACACACACACACACACACACACTCACACACACACTCACCCACATAGATATCATTCCTGAGAAACCAACAGGTCACAAGTTTCTGACGCCATGCATCAGCTGACGTGGGAGTTGACGTATACTCAATCCAGCATATTAATACATAGTTTTAAATAGACTAAGATCAACTTGTAATACTTTAATATGTTCTAATTAATAGCTTTTTCCCAGTCACTAAATCACTAAACCGATCAACATTGACTACATCTTTGATTTGAGCTATCTCTCTGACCCGGTGGCTGAAAGGCGAAATGTTTTGACTTTTATATATCGATTAAAAGATTTCAGAAGAATCCAGAAATCACTTTTTTTGTCGACTATTTAAACGTTAAACCTGTGGTCGTAGTTTTCCTCTGCTGTGTTGGAAACTCTCTTATTTGATCAATTAAACAATATAGCACAAATAAATACTCGACTTGTATGCTTTTAAACCAAATTAAATATTATGATTCTGTTTAGTTTAGTTTTTGTTGTGTGTTTTTTCCTGTCTCCCCCTCCCTTCTCAACACACTCTCACTCCCTAAGCGTCCAATAGCGACGTTTGGTCAGTGTCCGTGGCGTCCAATTGTGACGCTCCTAGGCTCCTTCAGCGTCATAAAAGGACGCAAATAGCTTTCAACTGATTGCAATGTATTCCCATCTGCGTCGGGATTTGACGCTCATGGAAGCACGGCATTCGTTTATGCCGGCTGCCCTTAAAGGCAATGTGAGCGTCCATTCCCATTGGATAACGGAGAATTTTCTCTGTGTTCTTCTGCAGGGCTGTGTGACGTTGGCTGGCTCCTCCCAGTAGCAGACGAGGCACACCTGTTTCCACTCACCTCTTCACCTGTAGATATAAAAGCCCGGTCCTCGTGCCACTTCCCTGCCAGATCATTCCTCTGTGTCTCGACCCTCCGGTGTGTCTCGCTGCTCTCCTCCCTGACGCCTCAGTGCCAGCCAGCTTCCTGACTCCACTGCCGTATTTTTCTGTTCTTCTGCTTGAATAATGCTTTTTGTTTTTTACCATCTCTCTCTAGTCTTTGCTTTGGGGTCCAATATTTTATAGGCCTTAACATTAAAAGCATAAAAGTAATTTTTTTTACCACTTTTATATCGTATTTGACTGATATTGAAACTTAAATTTCTTGCCACCAATACTAAACTGTAAAATATGGTTAGATTATAAAGACATTTCTAATTTATTACATTGTTTGAAAGACCCTTAAGCATTGTTTTTTGTGTTAAATGTAATGTATATATATATTACTATTTCCCTTTAGAGGTGAAATATGTTATTTAATTCAATCATAGTACATTTTTTTTAAAGAAAAATACTTTTATTCTACACCTTGAAAAAAAGCTTTGTCATTAAAAATGACTTATCTTTATAGAAATGTGATTTATATAACCTTAATCAGGTGTTATAAAAGCTTCCTGCCGCATCCTTGTGTAACAGAGTGCAGTTACACCGCATGGCCTCTAGAGGGCTGTTCTGATGTGAAGACGGCTTCATAACTGTGGGGTTTTCCACCATCACCTCATCGCCTTTATCCAAATATTATATTTTATATTTATTTTATATCATATTTCTTGACTCATTATCCAAGTATGTAGGATTATGGTTGAAATGGCTTCACTGAATTTAAGTTCTGTATAATATAAGTAAACAAAGGCAGCCTTTCGTTTACCCATGGGGTTTGTTAAATCTCAAGAAGGTATCTGGTGTTCAGGAGGATAAACATTTCACTTTTGTTTTTCGTTATTCTGAGCAATATTTAATTAATTTAATTTTACATTTATTTTTCAGTTTTTATCTTATTTTATTTTTTAACTTTAATTTGTATATATATTTTTTATTTATTTATTTTTAGCTAATTTTAATTGTATTTGTATCTTTCTTTTTATGTATACTATTTGTATTCATTTTTGTGTCTTGTTTTATTTTTTAACTAGTTTGTATTTTTAGTTGTATACATATTTTGTTTATATCTTGTTTTCATTTTTGAACTATTTTTTATTTGTATTTTCATTTTCTCAAAATGTTTTGCTGATTTTATTAATATTTTCTCATGGTCCTCCCTTTCTTTTCCCATGATCTCCGCCCCGCACACTAGGGGCGGTAATGCGCCTTTTACACCTTAAGTCCCGCCCGGCATTACACCACCAGAAGAAGTAGAAGAAGAAGAGCCGGAGGAAGAAGTAGCGCGTCACTAGTCTAGCTTCCAGTTTGCATCAAAGATGGAGGACCTACCCGCCAAACAGGAGAACCTGGACGATCCGCCCAACAGCCGGCTGTTCGCCGTCACCAGCCGCTCCCTCACGGAGGAGCAGCTGCGGGAAAGCTTCGCTGTTTTCGGGGACGTTCAGGGCGTCTGGGTGGTGAAAGATAAACAGACAAAGGAGTCCAAAGGGATTTCTTATGTTAAATTCAGCAAGTCGTCACAGGCCTGCACCGCCATGGAGGAGATGCACGGGAAGGTCCTGGTGGAGGGAACAAAACCTATTAAGGTAAATAATATATATACTGTGATATTATATATATCATAATACACGGAGGAGAAGCAGATGAGGGAACTAAACCTATCAAGGTAAATAATATATTATAATATATATATACATTACTATAACATGTATATACATATAATACATGGAGGAGATGCACGGGAAGGTCCTGGTGGAGGGAACAAAACCTATTAAGGTAATAATATATATACTGTAATATTATATATATCATAATACACCGAGGAGAAGCAGATGAGGGAACTAAACCTATCAAGGTAATTAATACAATATAATATATATATACATTACTATAACATGTATATACATACAATACATGGAGGCTAGGCAGAGGAAGGTCCTGGTGGAGGGAACAAAACCTATTAAGGTAAATAATATATATACTGTGATATTATATATATCATAATACACGGAGGAGAAGCAGATGAGGGAACTAAACCTATCAAGGTAAATAATACAATATAATATATATATATACATTACTATAACATGTATATACAATACATGGAGGATAGGCAGAGGAAGGTCCTGGTGGAGGGAACAAAACCTATTAAGGTAAATAATATATATACTGTGATATTATATATATCATAATACACGGAGGAGAAGCAGATGAGGGAACTAAACCTATCGAGGTAAATAATACAATATGTATACTATAACATGTATATACTGTATATACATATAATACATGGAGGAGAAGCACGGGAAGGTTCTGGTGGATACTTTAATATCTTACATATACAATAATACATGGAGGTACGTTTACTCAATATTGAGGTAATATAATACAATATTATATAATTCTGTAATATACTGCATATGCAGAGGAGGGTACTAAACATATCGAGGTAATATATATATACTGTAATGTGTGTGTCTATATCTGTATATATATAATACATGGAGGAGAAGCACGGGAAGGTCCTGGTGGAGGGAACAAAACCTATTAAGGTAAATAATACAATTTAATATATCTTATATATACAATAATACACGGAGGAGAAGCAGAGGAGGGCACTCAACATATCGAGGTAATATAATACTGTAATATACTGTATATACATATAATACATGGAGGAGAAGCAGGGGAAGAAGGGAACAACCTATCAAAGTAAATAATATATATATTTTAGTATGTGCTTTGTGAACATGCTGTAGTATCAAAAATAGTTTCCGAGTTTGGGATCAATAGAGTAAATCTAATCAGGGGTTAGTTTCCACACCTCATGAAACTATAATTACAGATGTTTTGTTCCTGAATGTTTAATTAACTTGTATTTATAAATGCTCTCCTCTCTTGTTCAGGTGTTTATCGCCCAGAGTCGCTCCTCGAACAGACACCGAGACGTGGAGGATGAAGAGCTGACCAGGATCTTCGTCATGATCCCCAAAACCTTCTCCGAGGAGGACCTGAAAGACACCTTCAAGGTAAACACTCGCATCTTTCATTCACCATTACCTTGACCTCATCTTACCTTGTCTAATCCTAATCCCCGTGTTCACCTGCTTCTCTTCCAGGAGTACGGAGATATTGAGTACTGTGTGATCATCAAGAACAAGTTCACCGGGGAGAGTAAAGGCCTCGGATACGTCCGATACTACAAACCCTCCCAGGCTGCCTTCGCGATAGAAAACTGCGACAAAAGTAAAATGCTGCTCAGATATATTGACTGTTTACACTTTAAAGGTCTCCTATCGGGTAGGGATCGAATATACGCTACAGTCTCCATAATCGAATATTATTTTTAAAAATCGATTTTATTTAAATATATATATTAATATTATGGAAGCCCATTTCCGCCACTTGAAAAAAATAAAATCCCCATGAAAAGTCATAACTATGAGATAAGAAGTCATAATTATGAGATAGAAGTGCGCATGCGCTGCAGTGGCGCTGTCTTCAAAGGTCCCTTCATCACCTTGCTGCTCTCCACCATGCAAACGGCATCTAGTCCTAAATAAGGTAACTATTACAGGTGACTTTTGTAAATGTTAGATGTTACATATAGCCTATATCGCAGCTAAACTACAACAATGCAGTTCATAGCTTTGACATTACCTGTTATGAATATAATATATATGCCTATAGTTTTGTGGTAACGTTCACGGGTTAGAGTTAGAGCAACTCACGGCAGCAGTATGCCGACACTATTGTCATTAGTGGCGTGAACGTTACCACAAAACTATAGGCATTTATATTATATTCATAACAGGTAATGTCAAAGCTATGAACTGCATTGTTGTAGTGTAGCTGCAATATAGGCTATATGTAACATCTAACATTTACAAAAGTCACCTGTAATAGTTACCTTATTTAGGACTAGATGCCGTTTGCATGGTGGAGAGCAGCAAGGTGATGAAGGGACCTTTGAAGACAGCGCCACTGCAGCGCATGCGCACTTCTTATCTCATTATTATGACTTTTCATGGGGATTTTATTTTTTTCAAGTGGCGGAAATGGCCTTCCATAATATATATATATATATATATATATATTTTTTTTTTTTTAATTTATGTATTTTTTTTTTTTCTGGCTTAGTTTCAACCAAAATATATATACATTTATATATGCTAATAATAGTAATAGTATTAATAATTGTAAATGGCCATTGGTCACACCACCAGTTTGTTTTACTGTAAACTTGGAGGAAGCCTGCGCAGAGCAGACTGCTGCTACACACCGACCCCGCCCCCCCCCCCTCCCCCTCACACGTGCGACTAAAGATGAACAAAGCGGCCGGTAAAAAGACTTCCTCCTTGTGGAACTACTTCGAACTTACAAGGCCAAAGGAAGTTAAATGCAAGCTCTGCGAAAAGGTCGATCGAATAATCGATTATTATTCGCCAGGGCTGCCGAATAATCGATTTGGATCACGGTCACTTTCTGGCAACCCTCCTATCGGGCAAAATGCACTTTTTTAGGTCTTCTCCGCATCACCACGTGTCCCCGGCGTCGGGAGATAAAACCCTCCGTACCCACATCTCTAAAAACGGGGCTTTTGTACAGCAACAGACCCAGAATCAGC
>JAMFTG010001758.1:25000-47500 GCA_023974075.1 Chaenocephalus aceratus
ACAACACACACCGCAACACACCTCAGAACACACACACTACAACACACACCGCCTTTAGCTTAGTGGTGGTGAGGGAGAGTTCTGGAGGCGAGATTCAAGGCTTCATCGTGTGCTCGGCAGCTACAGTGGAGATATGTCAATGAAACGCTGAAGTCCTCCTCCAACAGAGCGTCATGAATATATATAGAGGACAACAGATACAATAGATAAGAGAATGTTTGAGAGTAAATAGAATGATGTTAGATGAGTAATTAGCGAGATGCAAACGGATGGATGTTCTTCAGTGTTTAACGGTCTGTGGCCCGTGGGGTGGAACTGAACCATCAGCATGTTCCTAACGTCTCTGTCTCTGCAGCCGCTTTGGATCCCTGATCGAGGTTCACCTGGTTCCTCTGAGGAAGGTGGGATACATGAAGTACGCAGACAAACAGGTGAGAAGAAGGAAGCAAAGCCTTGTTTACAGCTTTAGCTTCGCCTCGGGTTAGGATACAAACAACCTGGAGGGAGGAGCGAAAGGAAACCAAGATGGAGGGGTGGATGGAGGTAAATAACAACAGGAAGTCTCATGTCTCTGTCTCTCTCTCTCTCCGTCTGTCTCTCTCTCTCTCTCCGTCTGTCTCTCTCTCTCTCCATCTCTCTCTCAGTGTGCAGACGATGCTCTTGCGGCGCTTCACGGTCGGATCGTGAACGGAGTGAAGCTCAAGGTGATGCTCGCTGACCCTCCCAGAGAAGAATCGCACAAACGACCCCGAACATACTGAGAGAGACGGTGAGTGCCCAGAGTGTATATAAAAACATGTACTACACTGTAAACTACTAGCATGTACTATACTGTAAACTACTAGCATGTACTATACTGTAAACTACAACCAGGTACTGTACTGTACTGTAAACTACAACCAAACTACAACCAGGTGCTATACTGTAAACTACAACCAGGTACTGTACTGTAAACTACAACCAGGTACTATACTGTACTGTAAACTACAACCAAACTACAACCAGGTACTTTACTGTAAACTACAACCATTATACTGTAAACTACTAGCATGTACTATACTGTAAACTACAACCAGGTACTTTACTGTACTGTAAACTACAACCAAACTACAACCAGGTACTTTACTGTAAACTACAACCAGGTACTATACTGTACTGTAAACTACAACCATTATACTGTAAACTACAACCATTATACTGTAAACTACAACCAGGTACTATACTGTACTGTAAACTACAACCAAACTACAACCAGGTACTATACTGTAAACTACTACCAGATATTATACTGTAAACTACAACCAAACTACTACCAGGTACTATTCTGTAAACTACAACCAGGTACTATACTGTAAACTACAACCAGGTACTATACTGTAAACTACTACCAGATATTATACTGTAAACTACAACCAAACTACTACCAGGTACTATTCTGTAAACTACAACCAGGTACTGTACTGTAAACTACAACCATTATACTGTAAACTACAACCAGGTACTATACTGTACTGTAAACTACAACCAGGTACTGTAAACTACAACCAGGTACTATACTGTAAACTACAACCAAACTACAACCAGGTACTATACTGTAAACTACAACCAAACTACAACCAGGTACTATACTGTAAACTACAACCAGGTTACTGTACTGTAAACTACAACCAGGTACTATACTATACTGTAAACTACAACCAAACTACTACCAGGTACTGTACTGTAAACTACAACCAGGTATTATACTGTAAACTACAACCAGGTACTATACTATAAACTACAACCAGGTACTATACTGTAAACTACAACCAGATATTATACTGTAAACTACAACGTTGTCAAAGGAACATTTGGTGGAAAAACGTCCCAGAAATCCTGAGTTTTGAGTCAGAGGAACGAGGGGCTTCATCACAACTGACTAGCTATGTTTATATTCAGATAAAGTAAAAGTAGAAGTACTCAGATCTTGTACTTGAGTAAAAGTAGAAGTACTCAGATCGTCTACTTGAGTAAAAGTAGAAGTACTCAGATCTTGTTCTTGAGTAAAAGTAGAAGTACTCAGATCTTGTTCTTGAGTAAAAGTAGAAGTACTCACATCTTGTACTTGAGTAAAAGTAGAAGTACTCAGATCTAGTTCTTAGTAAAAGTAGAAGTACTCAGATCTTGTATTTGAGTAAAAGTAGAAGTACTCAGATCTTGTTCTTGAGTAAAAGTAGAAGTACTCAGATCTTGTTCTTGAGTAAAAGTAGAAGTACTCAGATCTTGTACTTGAGTAAAAGTAGAAGTACTCAGATCTTGTTCTTGAGTAAAAGTAGAAGTACTCAGATCTTGTACTTGAGTAAAAGTAGAAGTACTCAGATCTTGTTCTTGAGTAAAAGTAGAAGTACTCAGATCTTGTACTTGAGTAAAAGTAGAAGTACTCAGACCTTGTACTTGAGTAAAAGTAGAAGTACTCTGGTCGTGTACTTAGTAAAAGTAGAAGTACTCAGATCTTGTATTTGAGTAAAAGTAGAAGTACTCATATCTTGTACTTGAGTAAAAGTAGAAGTACTCAGATCTTGTATTTGAGTAAAAGTAGAAGTACTCAGGTCTTGTACTTAGTAAAAGTAGAAGTACTCAGATCTTGTACTTGAGTAAAAGTAGAAGTACCAGAGTGTAGGAATACTCTGTTACAGTAAAAGCATTCAAAATGTTCCTCAAGTGAAAGTAGAAAGTATTCTCATCTAAATATAGTGAAAGACAGTGAAAGTAGTCGTTGTGCAGATTGGTCCATTTCAGAATAATATATATATATGTTTTATAATGATTGATCATGAAAGTGTTCACCCAGTTCTGTAAAGTAACTAAAGGTATTTAATACATGTAGTGGAGTAGAAGTACACAGTAATACTCAAGTACCTCTAACTTGTACTTCAGGCTGTTTCTCTCCTCTTGATTAACTCTTCAGCTTCTTGTTCCCTAGGCGACTGTTGTCATGACACAAAGACACGTGACCTGCCTCGACCTCTGACCTTTGACCCCGTCTGACCCGACCTTTACTGAGATCTGCAGTCTGACTTTCTTTAGATATTTTCCACTGAGTTTCAGCTCTTTTAGTTTTGTTGAGATTCCAGGTGTTTTTAAGACTGACTGTAATCTGTGTTTTCCTCTCAGTGAGAAATAAACATCAGTTAATCAACTCCTCTGTGTCCTGATCAATTATTGTTGTTGTTATTGTGTGTGTGTATCTGTTGTCTGAAGAGGGTTCCGTTTTGCTAAATCTTGTTATTAAGAATAATAAAGCAGCTAAAGTCAAGTTTCGTCTGAATATTCTAAATGTACGGTGGCCCAGATGGTTCAACACGGCTCAAAATGCACTGTTCGTCAGATATCTCGTTATAAATTGTGCAAAACCGTTGAATAAATGACGAGATTTCCCACAATTTTAATTAGATGACATTGGATAATTAAAGTATGCGTACATGTTATTAAATTAGCAGATATCTTACCTGTAACACCGCGTTTACGTTCTGCTACAACGGCACAAAGCGCATTCAGAAGCGTGTAAAAACCTGCAAATACAGAAATGAAAAACAAAGTAGGGGTTTGTGTGTTTTTCATTTCTGTATCTGCAGGTGTGTTGTGTTAAAGGTAAACGCAGTGTTACAGGTAGATATCTGCTAATTTAAATACATGTATGCTTACTTTAATCATCGAATTAAAATGGTGGGAAATCTTGGCATGTATCCAATGGTTTTAGGAGGCTAATTACTGCACGCTTATTGTTGTTTGTGTTATTATTTATGTGTTGTCTGAAAAGGCTCCCGTTTTACTTTTAGTTTTCTATTATGGGCTTTTTTGCTAAATCGTGGTGTTTTTAAGGATAATTTGAGCTCAAGTCAAGTTTCCTCTGAATATTATAAACGTACAGTAGACGATCTGTTCATCAGATATATTTTTGTAATCGTGCAAAACCAATAAATAAATGCCAAAATGTCCCACTTTTTGTAATTGGATGACGTTGGATAATTAAAGCATGCATACATATCGAGAGCCGGAGTCCCTCCCTTTCCGGTGGAGCCCCATGGGACCTTACTTCAGAAAAAGTATGTATTGAAGTCGATGGCGAGAGGAAGATTATCTTTTGATCCCGTTTGAATTGTGCCACGAATTACACATGATGTTTGTCAATTTAAAAGATAAGTTTGCAAGTAAAAAAAAATAAAAATATGTCGTAAAACTGTGAAGTAACATTTCTTTGTGTGTAACCGCTCAATGAACTACATCTCCCGTCTCGCACCCCAGTGGCGACTGGTCATTAGGGGCATGATACACAGCCCCACCTAGTGTCAGCAGAAAGTATTACAAATAATGATTACAAAAAAATAAATTAAAAAATATATTTTAAGATCATGTTTAATCATCTGATTCGTCTCATTGCTGTTTTAGTCTGTGTTCTAATTCTAATTAGTGTCTACAGCAGGGGTGCCCAACCTTTTTTGAACCGAGAGCTACTTTTAAAGTTGCCAGTCTGCCGAGATCTACCAGTCCAAATAGAGAGGCGTAGCCATTACTGACAGCCTCAGGTAAATACACACTACTACTTGTATAAAACTGACCTTCGTACGATTAATACTTCATGAAATACTGCAGATCCTTTATCTCACCTCTTTCTAATCTACACACAAGTATTTAACTGAAGCTACACAACAGAGCTGTTGATTCAGAGTTTATGCACACGTCACTACAGGGGGTGATGTTTCAGGAAGCATTGAACAGTGCTGCCACATGACACAGGGACAAAGAAAAGACTCTGAACTCTTTCTTTGCATTATATAAAATAGTGTTGCTACAAAAGTATAAATTAGGCTTACTAATAAGACGACTCAGATCTGAAGCTACTCAGGAATCTGCTGCCAACGTGCAATAAAAGACAACATGAATAAAATCAAACCCTTTTTTTGTTGCATTTTAGTAGATTATAAAAAGAAATGCTTTTAAAATAGGATGCAAGCAACACTAGCTTCTTAACCTGAACTGATAATAGACTATAATCAATTTAAGTTTGCATTCTTATACCATTTTGTACAATAATTATAATTAATAGGTTCAAACAAACTAAAACTTACAGCTGATTAATAACGGTATCTAACTTGAGTTTTTATTATATCAAAAACCTGTTGAAATGCTGCTGTTATTTTTATTACGCGTCGCAGCCTCCAGGAAAGCTTCTTTCACAACTTCGCCGTCTTTGAAAGACTTCATGTGTTTCTCAAGAACGTGACACGATGAGATGCTCTGGAGCAGCCTTGCTCTTGCTGTTGGGCCTGGTGGAAATGGACTGCTGTGCATTTAGCTGTCCTCTCAGGCCCCTCCCCTTTAGCTGTCCTCTCAGGCCCCTCCCCTTTAGCTGTCCTCTCAGGCCCCTCCCCTTTAGCTGTCCTCTCAGGCCCCTCCCCTTTAGCTGTCCTCTCAGGCCCCTCCCCTTTAGCTGTCCTTTCAGGCCCCTCCCCTTTAGCTGTCCTCTCAGGCCCCTCCCCTTTAGCTGTCCTCTCAGGCCCCTCCCCTTTAGCTGTCCTTTCAGGCCCCTCCCCTTTAGCTGTCCTCTCAGGCCCCTCCCCTTTAGCTGTCCTTTCAGGCCCCTCCCCTTTTGGGAGCGTAGGGCAGAATTAGGAGGGAATTCCGTCTCGTAGCGTTTGAGCACTGTCTTGAAATGCCGCTCCTAAAAGACCCTTCTTTGATAAAGCCTCGCTCGCATTGCAGACGAGAGACAGATGGACTTTGAATTGGAATAGATACAAAAATAATCATCCTCCCACTCGGAGTGAACATTATATATGTTTTGCTTCTGCCATAATTGCGGTCTTGTGTGTGTGTGCGCACTGTCACTCCTGTTGACACGGACAACGTTAGCGAACTAGTGCACTGCCCACCAGCCACGCCCCGACACATGGGGTGAGGCCGGCCAATCACAAAGCTTTGATGCGTTCAAGTGCATTATTCTGGACAGGAAGATTATGTTACAGGACATTAACGATACAACAGAATGTTGTTGTTCTATTTTTAGACACATCTCGCGATCGACTGGGAATCTCCCCGCGATCGACTGGTTGGGCACCCCTGGTCTACAGTGTGTGCCTATTGAGCTGTTTAGAGCCATGTGGGACAAAACCCGATCCTGCCCCTCCCTCTCACCGTCTAAGTGAACGGTGACTGTAAAAACTACACTGCGCATGCTCAGAGTATTGTCCTATTTAATGTGTGTGGCAAAAAAATAATGACCATAGGGGCATAGAGCTGCCATCCCCACCATACGCCATCTCACATCACTCAGAGCTGATTGGCTGTAAATACGTGTGCCGCGAAAAGTGTGGTGTGTGAAGAGGAGACGAGAGAGCTGCAGTGAGCGTCCTAAAACCCGGAAGTAAACTGCGCATGGCTTCCCTCCACAGAAAGCAATGAGATTTCTCCATAGGATTTTAGAAAATAGCTCCAAATAAGGTCTGTGGGAAACGTAGCTGTTAGATAAATGCACGTTTTGTTCAGCCGGATAATATCCACATGTCTACCCTACTTTTATCATTTTCCAATCATAAATCTATTGATTAGATTAGATTTATGATAGACTTTTGAAACTACAAGAACATAAGGAGGACTTTTACAAAAAAGTAATAGGGATGTTTGTCCAGAAGGATAGCATGGACTTCATCTTCAAGTCAAGGTAAGACCGCAATGTTATTGAAAATGGGATCTTACTAAGAGAGAACAATTCAATATTTAAATGATAAAATTACATGTTTTGGGTATCCTTCTGTTGAACTGTCTGTTTAAAAGTAATTGAAGCATCAGACAAAAAAAGCTTTTGAAAATAATATTATATTTTGATTTAGGTCAGAATATAATATTTGTAAACCTGAAGAGCCAGTGCCACACCACCATGAACCTCACTGCAGAAGCTTATATATAGACATCTACGTTTTGTGTGCCCCACCACTTTTGTACATATAAAAACGCCACTGCTCGCACCACACCCACACCAAGACGGCCGTCACGTTGGAACATTTCACTTCTTTCTTTCAGTATGAGGTGAACATCACTACTCTGGGCGCGTTGAGAGCTGGACATACACACAAGGCCAAGGGGAGTTAGTCGGTTCCGTGAGAGCCAGCATGCGGGACCGGGATTTGTAGTCTTTCTAGTTGCGTATTTTTCAGTCTTATATTTCAACAGTTTTACAACAAACTGACTTTTTGACATGGAAATGATTTTTTAAGATTGAAAAACATGTGTAATTCGCGGCACAATTCAAACGGGATCGAAAGATACGTTGTCTCTCTTCATTGACTTCAATGCACAATGTTTCTGAAATAAAGTCCCAGGACCGGAAGTAGATGGACGGGACTTCGCCTCTCAGGGTGTCCGTGGGGTCTTAACAAGTATTAAAAGTTGATAAATCTATCTATTTTGTTTTCAATAAGTATATGAATGGTCCAGAGAGGTTATATTCTACAGTCTGCCTGAATGTAGTCACGGCGTAGGTGTGTAGTGTGATTCTGTGTAGTTTATTGATGGCATCCCGTTGGGTTTGACATCATCTGAACAGGACGTCGCGCGCTCACTGTTTGATAGCGCGCGAAGCTCCGTTTACGCCGGTTGCTATGCAACATCGTTACGGGGGAATGCAAGTCTGCGTCCAAATGGTTGGAAGATAAGGAGGAAGGACGATCAATACTGAATATAGTCAATGTGAGGTGAAGTGTGTCGCCATGGTAACCGGTTAAAACTCCAAGTGGCGATGAGGTCTTAAAATGTATGGAAAGGGTCTTACATTTGACTTCAGGATTCCTGCGAATACCCTGATATAATTAAATTAGCAAATATCTACCTGTAAAACCACGTTTACCTTCCAATGTGATACTGCTTAAGTTAATTATCTAATTATTTAGTTTCATTTCATTGTATTACACGTTCGAAATAAATCAAATCAAAGGTGTGAGCGAGTGGTACTGCTATGCATGAATGGGGAGGAGCTTCAGTAGCACTACAGGTGAGTTTGATCCAATCAGTGAGCAGCAGGCGAGAGGCGATCGAAGCGAAGACACACACTGGATGTACAGATATCTTATTATTCAGGAGGAAACTCAGGAGAATATTATTTACATTTCATTGGAAATAATTCATCAGAAGCTCGGCCCGGATTCTTCCTTCACGAACCAGTTTGAAACTGAAGCCAAAATTAAACATGTTTTATTTTGAGGGAAACGATCTTTATTTTGGTTTCAGAGCCGATGAACAGATTCAGTTTCTTACAACAGAATCACTCCTGTTCATTTCTCACACTTTATTATTGGTACGGAAGAGGATGAGGACCACGTGAGGAGATCTGATCAAAAGTTAAGGGGGGAAAAAATCCTGAAGTCGGAAAAAACCCGTCCGACTTTATTCAAACTTATGACTTAAATCACAGGAAAAAAATCACTTTGGGTTAAATTTTATAAGTCAAAGAAAAGTCATTATTTTTCCAGAACTACTAAAGAAAATACACGTTGGATGTCAAGTCTTAATTCTGACTTGTTTCTGACTTGTCTTTTGAAAAAGTAAAACAAAATAAGTCAGAAAAAGTTTTTTAAAAGTCTGAAAAATAGTTGAGAGGAGACAAGGGGAGATTATAGGAGACAAGGGGGGATGGGGGAGTCGAGAGGAGACAAGGGGAGATTATAGGAGACAAAATCATAATTCGGACTTTCCCCCCGAAAACCTCCCGATGAAGAATCTTTCCACGTGGCCCTAAACTCTTCCGTATCTCCATCATCCATTGACGTTATTTAAAATCTGAGGGTGAAGGTGTGACTGCCAGTTCTGTCGAGCAACGAGAAGCGCACAAATTCTGCTTTTAATGGAAATATCTGGACGCCGACAGAAAACAGAGATGTAGTAGTCGGCCGAGACAGGAAGTGATGTCATGAGATAATCAGGCTGTGTTTCTGGAGTCTCTGAAGTTTTAAAATCAAACGCCGGGTCTCTTTGTCGCCATGCATCCGTCCGTCTGCAGCTCATTGAGTCCTGCTGCGAACACGTGGAAGCCCCCAGAGCGCAATGATGCAGCCGTCGAGTCGGGGTCTGAACACACGGAAGCTGCCGGATGCTAACCTGCAGGCGCTGGGGAATTAGCACGATTAGCATAAGCTAATATGCTTAGTTGGCAGATTTGGACAATTTGAGTGTTTTTGGGGTCGATAACCAGAAAGTAGTTATATTTGAACTTTGTGAGCTGATATGGATTATTTATTTGAAGTGTAAGGATCATTGGGATGGGACAGGTCGCTTATTTATTTGAAAACTGTCCACAGTAGAGGTAATAATTGTGATGGTGCTGATCCAGTCCACACAGAGGACAGATATGGACACTTTCTGGCCATTTCTGATCCTGAGAATCCTCGATAACTCTGAGGCTGATTCTGATCAGTCTTTGAAGGAGACTCTGAAGACTCTGGATCAATAAAATCCTAATTCCGTCCCGAGAACAAATAAAGCACTTTCTGGTTGAAACGGCCATATTTGATCCTGATGACCCCAAAAACACTCAGCTACTCCAGAATATGCTAATAGCGCTACCCAACACAGCTGGAGGTCAAACGGCCCAACGCCTGCAGCGTAGCATCCGGCAGGTTCCGTGTCCGGAGACCCCTACTCTCCATCTCCATCGTTGCCCTTTGGGGGGTTCCTCTCCGGTCCACAGCCTTCACGTTGTGTCTCAGTCCTCCAGATTCAGTTCGTTCAGTTCCTCGTCCAGTTCCTCCAGATCTTCTCCTGTGAACAAGTTCTCGTCCACCGGTACTTCCTCCACTTCCTCTTCCTCCTCCTCCTCCTCTTCTTCCTCCGACAGACCGTTAGTGTCTTCGCCGCCGCAGGCTCCGTTCAGCAGCTCCTCTGTGGGGAGAACACGTGAACAGTCAGAAACACAGTCTCCTATAATCTCCCCTTGTCTCCTCGTTTCCTCTCAACTCCCCCATCTCTCCTATAATCTCTCCTTGACTCCTCTCAACTCCCCCATCTCTCCTTGTCTCCTCTCAACTCCCCCATCTCCCCTGGTCTCCTATAATCCCCCCTTGTCTCCTTGTTTCCTCTCAACTCCTCCCATCTCTCCTATAATCCCCCCCTGGTCTCCTCTCAACTCCCCCATCTCTCCTTGTTTCCTCTCAACTCCCCCATCTCTCCTTGTCTCCTATAATCCCCCCTTGTCTCCTCTCAACTCCCCCATCTCTCCTTGTTTCCTCTCAACTCCCCCATCTCTCCTTGTCTCCTATAATCCCTCCTTGTTTCCTCTCAACTCCCCCCATCTCCCCTTGTCTCCTTTTGTCTCCTATAATCTCTCCTTGTTTCCTCTCAACTCCCCCATCTCTCCTTGTTTCCTCTCAACTCCCCCATCTCTCCTTGTTTCCACTCAACTCCCTTATCTCTCCTTGTTCCCTCTCAACTCCCCCCATCTCCCCTTGTCTCCTCTCAACTCCCCCATCTCCTTTTGTGTCCTATAATCTCCCCTTGTCTCCTCTCAACTCCCCCCATCTCCCCTTGTCTCCTATAATCCCCCCTTGGTCTCCTCTCAACTCCCCCATCTCTCCTTGTCTCCTATAATCCCCCCTTGTCTCCTCTCAATTCCCCCATCTCTCCTTGTTTCCTCTCAACTCCCCCATCTCCTTTTGTCTCCTATAATCTCCCCGTGTCTCCTTGTCTCCTCCTCTATCTCCCCTTGTCTCCTTGTTTAAAAAAAGTCAGAAAAGTCCACAAAAATAATCTGGTTTTAATGCCTGTGTAATCTGTGTTTTGTTGTTGTTTATAATCTGGTTTTAATGCCTGTGTAATCTGTGTTTTGTTGTTGTTTATATACTGGTTTTAATGCCCGTGTAATCTGTGTTTTGTTGTTGTTTATATACTGGTTAATCTGTGTTTTGTTGTTGTTTATATCCTGGTTAATCTGTGTTTTGTTGTTGTTTATATACTGGTTAATCTGTGTTTTGTTGTTTTTTATATCCTGGTTAATCTGTGTTTTGTTGTTGTTTATATCCTGGTTAATCTGTGTTTTGTTGTTGTTTATATCCTGGTTAATCTGTGTTTTGTTGTTGTTTATATCCTGGTTAATCTGTGTTTTGTTGTTGTTTATATCCTGGTTAATCTGTGTTTTGTTGTTGTTTATATACTGGTTAATCTGTGTTTTGTTGTTGTTTATATACTGGTTAATCTGTGTTTTGTTGTTGTTATATCCTGGTTAATCTGTGTTTTGTTGTTGTTTATATCCTGGTTAATCTGTGTGTTGTTGTGTTTATATCCTGGTTAATCTGTGTTGCTCACCGGAGTCTGGGTCTGTGGGCCGGGCCTTGCTCCTGGTGGAGAAGCGGTCCGTGGAGGCGACGGTGATTCCCACGGTGTGGTCGACTTCTTGTGGAACAAAGCGGGAGACATCGATGTCCTGGACGTCGACAAAGTCATCCTGAAAAAAAACGACACATTCAGACACGAGTTTCGCACACGAGGAAACCCTCACTCCGTAGGGCCTCGGGGGGGGGGGGGGGTTCAAAACCCGTCTGTTGCTCCTGAGTGTGTGCACCTGGTGCCCTGTGCTGTCCCCCCCCCCACCTGAGTCTAGTGGCTGATTAGTGTGTGTGTGGTAGTGTGTGTGTGTGTGTGTATGCGCGTGTGTGTGTGTGTGTGTGTGGGGTAGTGTGTGTGTGTGTGTGGGTGGTAGTGTGTGTGTGTGTGGGTGCGTGGGTGCGTGGTGTGTGTGTGTGTGTAGTGTGTGTGTGTGTGGGTGCGTGGTAGTGTGTGTGTGTGTGTGGTAGTGTGTGTGTGTGTGTGGTAGTGTGTGTGTGTGTGTATGGGTGGTAGTGTGTGTGTGTGGTGTGGGTGTGTGTGTGTGTGGTAGTGTGTGTGTGTGTGTGTGTGTGTGTGTGGTGTGGTTGTGTGTGTGTGTATGTGTGGTAGTGTGTGTGTGGGTGGTAGTGTGTGTGTGTGTGTGGTAAGTGTGTGTGTGTGGGTATGGGTGGTAGTGTGTGTGTGTGTGTGGGGGTGGTAGTGTGTGGTAGTGTGTGTGTGTGTGTGTGTGTGTGTGTGTGTGGTAGTGTGTGTGGTGTGTGTGTGTGTGTGGTGTGGTTTGTGTGTGTGTGTATGTGTGGTAGTGTGTTGTGTGGGTGGTAGTGTGTGTGTGTGTGTGTGTGTGTGTGGGTGGTAGTTGTGTGTGGGTGGTAGTGTGTGTGTGTGTGTGTGTGTGGGTGGTAGTGTGTGTGTGTGTGTGTGTGTGTGTGTGTGTGTGTGTGTGTGTGTGGTAGTGTGTGTGTGTGTGTGTGTGTGTGTGTGTGTGTGTGTATGGGTGGTAGTGTGTGTGTGTGTGGTAGTGTGTGTGTGGTTGTGGTTGTGTGTGTGTGTATGTGTGGTAGTGTGTGTGTGGGTGGTAGTGTGTGTGTGTGTATGTGTGGTAGTGTGTGTGTGGGTGGTAGTGTGTGTGTGTGTGTGTGTGGGTGGTAGTGTGTGTGTGGGTGGTAGTGTGTGTGTGGGTGGTAGTGTGTGTGTGGGTGGTAGTGTGTGTGTGGGTGGTAGTGTGTGTGTGGGTGGTAGTGTGTGTGTGGGTGGGTAGTGTGTGTTTGTGGGTGGTAGTGTGTGTGTGGGTGGTAGTGTGTGTGTGGGTGGTAGTGTGTGTGTGGGTGGTAGTGTGTGTGTGGGTGGTAGTGTGTGTTTGTGGGTGGTAGTGTTGTTTGTGGGTGGTAGTGTGTTTGTGGGTGGTAGTGTGTTGTTTGTGGGTGGTAGTGTGTGTGGTAGTGTGTGGGTGGTAGTGTGTGTGTGTGTGTGTGGTAGTGTGTTTGTGGGTGGTAGTGTGTGTGGTAGTGTGTGTGTGTGTGTGTGTGTGTGTGTGTGTGGGGTGGTAGGTGTGTGTGTGGGTGGTAGTGTGTGTGTGGGTGGTAGTGTGGGTGTGTGTGTGTGTGTGTGGGTGGTAGTGTGTGTGTGGGTGGTAGTGTGTGTGTGGGTGGGTAGTGTGTGTGTGGGTGGTAGTGTGTGTGTGGGGTGGTAGTGTGTTGTGGGTGGTAGTGTGTTTGTGGGTGGTAGTGTGTGTGTGGTAGTGTGTGTGTGTGTGTGTGTGTGTGTGTGTGTGTGTGTGTGTGTGGGTGGTAGTGTGTGTGTGGGTGGTAGTGTGTGTGTGGGTGGGTAGTGTGTGGTGTGTGTGTGTGTGTGGGTGGTAGTGTGTGTGTGGGTGGTAAGTGTGTGTGGGTGGTAGTGTGTGTGTGGGTGGTAGTGTGTGTGGGTGTGTGTGTGGTTGTGTGTGGTAGTGTGTGTGTGAGTATGTGTGGGTGGGTTGTGTGTGTGGTAGTGTGTGTGGTAGTGTGTGTGGGTGTGTGTGTGTGTGGTAGTGGTGTGTGTGTGTGTGTGTAGTGTGTGTGTGTGGTAGTGTGTGTGTGTGTGTGTGGTAGTGTGGTGTGTTGGTAGTGTGTGTGGTGGGTGTGTGTGTGTGTTGTGTGTGTGTGTGTGTGTGGTGTGTGTGTGTGTGTGTGGTGTGTGTGTGGGTGGGTGGTAGTGTGTGTGTGGGTGGTAGTGTGTGTGTGGGTGGTAGTGTGTGTGTGGGTGGTAGTGTGTGTGTGGGTGGTAGTGTGTGTGTGTGTGGTTGGTGTGTGTGTGTGGGTGGTAGTGTGTGTGTGTGGTAGTGTGTGTGAGTATGTGTGGGTGTGTGTGGGTGTTAGTGTGTGTGTGTGTGTGTGTGTGTGTGTGTGTGTGTGTGTGAGTATGTGTGGGTGTGTGTGTGGGTGTGTGTGTGTGTTGTGTGTGTGTGTGTGTGTGTGTGTGTGTGTGTGTGTGTGTGTGTGTGTGCTGTGCGTGCGTGGTGTGTGTGTGTGTGCGTGCGTGTGTGTGGGTGATCCTGGTGGCTGTGCTCAGGTGAACAGCAGATTGAGTCTGTGATAAATGCTTGTCCTCGGACGCTCCGCCTCCTCCTCGCTCGGTCGGGCCGCTCAGCTTCACATATCGTTAATCAGCTGTTTTATTACTTAATAGCTTCATGTTTACGTATTTAAAATGTCTCCAGCGTATCCGAGGCAGAGAAGAAACAGGCAGATACTCTGTGAAACACGATGGTACACAGAGTTATAACATTAATAACAGCTTTCCATCAGGGCCTTAAAGTGCAGCTGCGTCTCAGCCTGAGCCGGTCCAGGTCTCAGGCTCAAAGGACGTTCCCAGAGCAAAGGACCGTATCTTTAATAACGTTAATAATCTGTGTTCTCAAGGTAACGATGAACCTGTGAGTCGGATGCAGACGAGTCAGAATCAATATCGATGTTTTATTTTAAAGTTAATTCAGATTGAACACGGTGAAAAACTGTAAATTATAGTCCGTCTAAAACACATGTTGTACTTATAGTGAAACCACCCTTGGGTGACGGTGAGGTAGACTACAAGCTTTAGGAATCAAAGTACAACATACACTCAGCGCCCTGTGTCAGACTGATGCGTGACCTGTGACCTTTGACCTTTGAGAGGTTTAGCAACAAAAACACTTCTGGGTGGATCTTCCACATCTCTGCCCCCCGCTCGATCGTGATGATTGACACCTCTTTCTAACTAAGAGCCAATGGAATCGAGGGGAAGTCCCTCCCTCCCTCCCACACCCACACCCACACACACACACACACACACACACCCCCACCCACACACACACACACACACACACGTTACCAAATAAGGAGTGAGAGAGACGCGTAGCCAAAACCGGAGCTGCGACACTCTGGTGGCTACCATTAGCAGCTAATATTTCTTCTCCTATTTTTGCATTAAAATGTAATGATGGATTATCAATAGGGCTGTGCGATTATGGCAAAAATCATTATCACGATTATTTTGGTCAATAATTGATATCACGATTATTAAAAACGATTATCCATTTACTTTGAAAACATCCATTTATTGAAAAAAAAAAAAGTGAACTATGTTTTTAAGAGTTGATTAACCTACAATTCAACTGAAAAATCAATTAAAATAATAATAAAATTTAAAAAAATAAATAATAATAATCGTTTTATTTCGATTACGTTGTTTTCGTAATCGTTGCAAGCCCAAATCGTAATCACGATTAAAATACGATTAATTGCACAGCCCTAATTATCAATACTTTGTTCAAAGTGACGGACACTTTGGATTAACCGATGGATTAACCTTCAGCCGCGTCGTAATGCCATTGAACACGACCTTTGATCAGAGGAACAGCTGAGGCGAGCGTATCTCCGCGTGCTGCTACCTAAAGCTACTCGTCTGTATTTGCTTCTGGTCGCTCAGCGGTCCGTAGAGCTCTATGATCTGTGGACTCTCAGGACGTGGGCTCAGCTTGTTTGTGCAGATCCAATGAGTATATCGTCGGTATAGCTCGAGGTCTGTGATAACGGCCTTAACATGTCTTCGCCCGGGGGATGGGGTTCAACGGGTGAAGTACTTCAGTTAGACATTGAGGGCTGTTTTTGTTGTGTCTGAAACGACTGTATAAATAAAGTTTGATTGAACATAGTCAAAAGAGAGCGTGTGAGTAACTGTACCTCCTCCATTTCGTTCTCATCATCATCATCGTCTTCATTGATGTATCGAGTGTCGTCGGCTTCATCGTCGTCTTCGTCCACCAGATCTGGACGGAACTCAAACACCTCGCGTCCGCTCACCTGCAGAGAACGGTTTCATTTCCATGTCATACATTTCCACAACAACGAGCTTTGATCCCTTATCCCAAGTTTCCTCTCAACTCCCCATCGCCCCTCGTCTCCTATAATCTCTCCTCGTCTCCTCTCAACTCCCCTTGTCTCCTATAATCTCCTCTCAACTCCCCATCGCCCCTCGTCTCCTATAATCTCTCCTCGTCTCCTCTCAACTCCCCATCTCCCCTATAATCTCCTCTCAACTCCCCTCGTCTCCTATAATCTCTCCTTGTCTCCTCTCAACTCCCCTGTCTCCTATAATCTCCCCTCGTCTCCTATAATCTCTCCTTGTTTCCTCTCAACTCCCCATCTCCCCTCGTCTCCTATAATCTCTCCTTGTCTCCTCTCAACTCCCCTGTCTCTTATAATCTCCCCTCGTCTCCTATAATCTCTCCTTGTTTCCTCTCAACTCCCCATCTCCCCTTGTCTCCTATAATCTCCTCTCAACTCCCCTCGTCTCCTATAATCTCTCCTTGTCTCCTCTCAACTCCCTGTCTCCTATAATCTCCCCTCGTCTCCTATAATCTCTCCTTGTTTCCTCTCAACTCCCCATCTCCCCTCGTCTCCTATAATCTCCCCTCGTCTCCTATAATCTCTCCTTGTCTCCTCTCAACTCCCCTGGTCTCCTCTCAACTCCCCACCTCCCCTCGTCTCCTATAATCTCTCCTTGTCTCCTCTCAACTCCCCATCTCCCCTCGTCTCCTATAATCTCTCCTTGTCTCCTCTCAACTCCCCTGTCTCCCCTTGTCTCCTATAATCTCCCCTTGTCTCCTTGTTTCCTTTCAACTCCCCTGTGTCTCCTTGTTTCCTCTCAACTCCCCTTGTCTCCTATAATCTCCCTGTGTCTCCTTGTTTCCTCTCAACTCCCCTTGTCTCCTATAATCTCCCTGTGTCTCCTTGTTTCCTCTCAACTCCCCTTGTCTCCTATAATCTCCCTGTGTCTCCTTGTTTCCTCTCAACTCCCATTGTCTCCAATAATCTCCACTTGTTTCCTCTCATCTCCTATAATCTCTGTGTCTCCTTATTTCCTCTCAACTCCCCCATCTCCTATAATCTCCTCTTGTCTCCTATAATCTCCCTGTGTCTCCTTGTTTCCTCTCAACTCCCCTTGTCTCCTATATTCTCCCCTTGTCTCCTTTCAACTCCCCCACCTCCCCTTGTCTCCTATAATCTCCCTGTGTCTCCATGTTTCCTCTCAACTCCCCTTGTCTCCTATAATCTCCCTTTATTTCCTCTCGACCCCTCCATCTCCTTTTGTCTCCTATAATCTCCCCTTGTCTCCTTGTTTCCTCTCAACTCCCCTTGTCTCCTATAATCTCCCTTTATTTTCTCTCGACCCCTCCATCTCCTTTTGTCTCCTATAATCTCCCCTTGTCTCCTTGTTTCCTCTCGACCTCCCATCTCCTTTTGTCTCCTATAATCTCCCCTTGTCTCCTTGTTTCCTCTCGACCTCCCATCTCCTTTTGTCTCCTATAATCTCCCCTTGTCTCCTTGTTTCCTCTCGACCTCCCATCTCCTTTTGTCTCCTATAATCTCCCCTTGTCTCCTTGTTTCCTCTCGACCCCCCCATCTCCTATTGTCTCCTATAATCTCCCCTTGTCTCCTTGTTTCCTCTCGACCTCCCATCTCCTTTTGTCTCCTATAATCTCCCCTTGTCTCCTTGTTTCCTCTCGACCTCCC
This sequence comes from Chaenocephalus aceratus, assembly GCA_023974075.1. Taxonomy (NCBI): domain Eukaryota; kingdom Metazoa; phylum Chordata; class Actinopteri; order Perciformes; family Channichthyidae; genus Chaenocephalus; species Chaenocephalus aceratus. Next base: position 42,379 of record JAMFTG010001758.1, read on the forward strand.
ATCTCCTTTTGTCTCCTATAATCTCCCCTTGTCTCCTTGTTTCCTCTCGACCTCCCATCTCCTTTTGTCTCCTATAATCTCCCCTTGTCTCCTTGTTTCCTCTCGACCTCCCATCTCCTTTTGTCTCCTATAATCTCCCCTTGTCTCCTTGTTTCCTCTCGACCTCCCATCTCCTTTTGTCTCCTATAATCTCCCCTTGTCTCCTTGTTTCCTCTCGACCCCCCCATCTCCTATTGTCTCCTATAATCTCCCCTTGTCTCCTTGTTTCCTCTCGACCTCCCATCTCCTTTTGTCTCCTATAATCTCCCCTTGTCTCCTTGTTTCCTCTCGACCTCCCATCTCCTTTTGTCTCCTATAATCTCCCTTTGTCTCCTTGTTTCCTCTCGACCTCCCATCTCCTTTTGTCTCCTATAATCTCCCCTTGTCTCCTTGTTTCCTCTCGACCCCCCCATCTCCTATTGTCTCCTATAATCTCCCCTTGTCTCCTTGTTTCCTCTCGACCTCCCATCTCCTTTTGTCTCCTATAATCTCCCCTTGTCTCCTTGTTTCCTCTCGACCTCCCATCTCCTTTTGTCTCCTATAATCTCCCCTTGTCTCCTTGTTTCCTCTCGACCTCCCATCTCCTTTTGTCTCCTATAATCTCCCCTTGTCTCCTTGTTTCCTCTCGACCTCCCATCTCCTTTTGTCTCCTATAATCTCCCCTTGTCTCCTTGTTTCCTCTCGACCTCCCATCTCCTTTTGTCTCCTATAATCTCCCCTTGTCTCCTTGTTTCCTCTCGACCCCCCCCCCCCCCCATCTCCTTTTGTCTCCTATACTCTCCCCTTAATAATAATATAATAAATGAGTAAATAAATCCCAAAGGACGAAGCCGGCCTCTCCCCGAGCAGACGGAGCATGCAGGCGAGGACACTGAAGACCCGGGTGTTTGATCTAGCCCCGCTCCACTCGGGGATTACGGGATGTGAAGCGTCATAAACAAGATGTCCGACTCACCGTTAGCGATTTTCCCCGCCTTGAAGTCGGCCTTCTTCTTCTCCATCTGCTCCCTCGCTTTCTCAATCTGTCCGAGGAGGGGATTAAAAACACATCGTTAATGTTTAGAGACCTGAATAAATGAAAACCTGCATCACTTCGTGGATTTAATTATTCACTTTAACACATTTCCTTTATTCATTTTGTTTATTTCGTTCTACTGGCTTAATTCATATACCTGTTTTAATAATAATCTCGTTAAACATCGTGTATTTTAATAGTTTCCATGTGAAGCTTTTTAAAAAGGTTTTTTTTGCCTCTTCCTGCTCTTTATATTATTAGTAATAAAAAAAAACAAAAAAAACAAATATATATATTATGGCGTGTTTTCAGTTTCATCAGATTAGCATCGTCCCTTTATAAAAAATAAACATATAACTATAGCATGAGTTAGATATATAAGATATATAAATTCTCTCGAGAACATGACGCCCGTAGACAAGATGGACGTCAACAACACGGCTCTCATTTCTTCTTCTATGGTCAGAGCTTTGTAACTAACCGATGTTTCTTTAAAATATATAAAACATGTTCCCACCTTCTCCTGCCTTTTCCTCTTCTTCCAGGCCAGGAACGTCTCCAGAGTGATGCGAGTCACGTTAGCTCCCAACGCCGCTCTCTGAGGAGAGACGAGAGTTCAATCAGACACATGGAGAATAGCACAGTCACATGACGTCACCACCGCTAAGCTAAAGGAGGCTAATGTTGGGCTATAAAGGAACTACAGCACGGTCACATGACTTCACGTCACCACCGCTAAGCTAAAGGTGGCTAATGTTGAGCTATAAAGGAACTACGGCACGGTCACATGACTTCACGTCACCACCGCTAAGCTAAAGGTGGCTAATGTTGAGCTATAAAGGAACTACAGCACGGTCACATGACTTCACGTCACCAGCGCTAAGCTAAAGGAGGCTAATGTTGGGCTATAAAGGAACTACAGCACGGTTACATGACTTCACCTCACCACCGCTAAGCTAAAGGCGGCTAATGTTGGGCTATAAAGGAACTACAGCACGGTCACATGACTTCACGTCACCAGCGCTAAGCTAAAGGAGGCTAATGTTGGGCTATAAAGGAACTACAGCACGGTCACATGACTTCACGTCACCACCGATAAGCTAAAGGTGGCTAATGTTGGGCTATAAAGGAACTACAGCACGGTCACATGACTTCACGTCACCACCGCTAAGCTAAAGGTGGCTAATGTTGGGCTATAAAGGAACTACAGCACGGTCACATGACTTCACCACCGCTAAGCTAAAGGAGGCTAATGTTGGGCTATAAAGGAACTACAGCACGGTCACATGACTTCACGTCACCACCGCTAAGCTAAAGGAGGCTAATGTTGGGCTATAAAGGAACTACAGCACGGTCACATGACTTCACGTCACCACCGCTAAGCTAAAGGCGGCTAATGTTGGGCTATAAAGGAACTACAGCACGGTCACATGACTTCACCTCACCACCGCTAAGCTAAAGGCGGCTAATGTTGGGCTATAAAGGAACTACAGCACGGTCACATGACTTCACGTCACCACCGCTAAGCTAAAGGAGGCTAATGTTGGGCTTTAAAGGAACTACAGCACGGTCACATGACTTCACGTCACCACCGCTAAGCTAAAGGTGGCTAATGTTGGGCTATAAAGGAACTACAGCACGGTCACATGACTTCACCTTACCACCGCTAAGCTAAAGGCGGCTAATGTTGGGCTATAAAGGAACTACAGCACGGTCACATGACTTCACGTCACCACCGCTAAGCTAAAGGAGGCTAATGTTGGGCTTTAAAGGAACTACAGCACGGTCACATGACTTCACGTCACCACCGCTAAGCTAAAGGTGGCTAATGTTGGGCTATAAAGGAACTACAGCACGGTCACATGACTTCACGTCTCCACCGCTAAGCTAAAGGAGGCTAATGTTGGGCTATAGAGGAACTACAGCACGGTCACATGACTTCACGTCTCCACCGCTAAGCTAAAGGAGGCTAATGTTGGGCTATAAAGGAACTACAGCACGGTCACATGACTTCAGGTCACCACCGCTAAGCTAAAGGAGGCTAATGTTGGGCTATAAAGGAACTACAGCACGGTCACATGACTTCACGTCACCACCGCTAAGTTAAAGGTGGCTAATGTTGGGCTATAAAGGAACTACAGCACGGTCACGTGACTTCACGTCACCACCGCTAAGCTAAAGGCGGCTAATGTGGGGCTATAGAGGAACTACAGCACGGTCACATGACTTCACGTCACCACCGCTAAGCTAAAGGAGGCTAATGTTGGGCTATAAAGGAACTACAGCACGGTCACATGACTTCACGTCACCACCGCTAAGCTAAAGGTGGCTAATGTTGGGCTATAAAGGAACTACAGCACGGTCACGTGACTTCACGTCACCACCGCTAAGCTAAAGGCGGCTAATGTGGGGCTATAGAGGAACTACAGCACGGTCACATGACTTCACGTCACCACCGCTAAGCTAAAGGCGGCTAATGTGGGGCTATAGAGGAACTACAGCACGGTCACATGACTTCACGTCACCACCGCTAAGTTAAAGGTGGCTAATGTTGGGCTATAAAGGAACTACAGCACGGTCACGTGACTTCACGTCACCACCGCTAAGCTAAAGGCGGCTAATGTGGGGCTATAGAGGAACTACAGCACGGTCACATGACTTCACGTCACCACCGCTAAGCTAAAGGCGGCTAATGTGGGGCTATAGAGGAACTACAGCACGGTCACATGACTTCACGTCACCACCGCTAAGTTAAAGGTGGCTAATGTTGGGCTATAAAGGAACTACAGCACGGTCACGTGACTTCACGTCACCACCGCTAAGCTAAAGGAGGCTAATGTTGGGCTATAAAGGAACTACAGCACGGTCACGTGACTTCACGTCACCACCGCTAAGCTAAAGGCGGCTAATGTGGGGCTATAGAGGAACTACAGCACGGTCACATGACTTCACGTCACCACCGCTAAGCTAAAGGAGGCTAATGTTGGGCTATAAAGGAACTACAGCACGGTCACGTGACTTCACGTCACCACCGCTAAGCTAAAGGAGGCTAACGTTGGGCTATAAAGGAACTACAGCACGGTCACATGACTTCACGTCACCACCGCTAAGCTAAAGGAGGCTAACGTTGGGCGTGATGACTTTAATCGTCTCATTTCGACACTTGTTAGCACCATATTTCTATATTTCGTCCCTCCTCTCTTTCCTCACCTCGTTCTCGATCAGCTCCTCCAGTGAGATCTTCTCTTCCTCCTTCTCGTCCTTCTTCTTGTCTTTCTTCAGGACGAAGCCCGGCGGCAGAGCGTGGCGGTACATGCAGACTTCTCCACCTGACGGACACGCCCAGAACCAGCCGTACTTGTTGCCCTCGATGGCGTCCAGGAAGTGCTTACACACCTGCACACACACACACACGGTTAATGGAAGTTGTATCACCATGGCAATAGAGCTAGTGCAATGTTTCAGTGGCAGAAAGCACAAAGCCTTTTTATCTCTTAGTCATCTGTTCATTTCCCATCATGCACCTGCCTCCTGACCTTCTCCTTTATTGATAAGACTTACGATATTTGTTTTGACTTTCTTCTTCTCTGACTCTCCGTGCTTATGGGCCACCACCTCCTCCAGCTTCTTCTCGTCCCAGCCGTCCATCGTGTCTACAAACAATAACAACAACAACATTCATTTAACACATAATTAAGCTTTTTATAAACAACTAAACCCCTGAAAGTAGAATCCAAGTCTCTGTGAAAGCGAAAATAAGCTCCGAACAGTCTTATAGTGAAAACCAAATGATGGGTTAGCAGGGGAATTTTTTTCTTTTTAGATGTTATTAATAACTGCATATCTATCAATCTGTGTTTCCTTTGATGCCAATCTTTTAATATTTTTTATTTATTAATATTTTATTTTTAAATCACACGACCGCCCTTCAAGCCAATCAGAATCGAGCTGCCGCTGCTGAGAGTGAAACTGGCTACTTGCTCGTGAATATTTCGCTCTGCAGCTGGATGAGAGCACGGATGAAGCAAATACTGTTTTTTATATATATGAATATAAATATGTTTATTG
>JAMFTG010001758.1:52500-53991 GCA_023974075.1 Chaenocephalus aceratus
AGTGGCGCCTCGCTTCAGAGCGTTTACCGCGACCCATCTCTGGTGTTATGAAGTGCCTGAGCTCGTGAACTGTCTACGGGCGGGCGGGGAGCCTCGCTGCGGGGCAACTGTGGACCTCTGTCGCCGGTCAGCGCAACTTAGATGATGCCGTTTAAAAAAATGAAGGGCGGTGCCGGCCGTCAGCGAACCGAGCCGGCCCGCTGACGACCGGCCGTTCTGTGATTCTCCAGAACACACAGATGGCCAGTCCGCCATTACCCTGTATTCCACCGCGGCGCAGACGGACCCGGTGGAATACAGCGTCTACCGCGTTTAGGAACCGTTAAGCAGAACCGAAATTGTGTATTTTGTACGGGTACCCGGTACCCGGCATTTTCTTATCGAGTTTCGGTCACAACCCGAGTTGCAGTGTCACAACCTAGCAAAGCTAAATTATCGTTTTTTTCCAATTATGTTGTTTTCGTAATTGTGGCAGGCCAAAACCGTAATTGCGATTAAAATACGATTGCACAGCCCTACGTTGTGCGTCATTACGCCGAACACGTGAACACTCCTCTGAGTTAGTTTCTGTTCTGCTTGGAAGCCAGTCCCCGCCTCCTGCAAAGTGTTCAAACAAACGCTTCAACTCGTTCCATCTGGAATCTGAGTGTTTGAATCTGGATCTGAAGTCGGCGTGACGTTGAAGTCGTGCGGCTGGACTCGCTGCAGCTCCTTTGTAGCATCACGTTAGCATTTAGCTTCTGGACGTTAGAGTTATGATTAGAACATTATGAAAGTAGACTTGTGGAGATGATCCTGAACTAAACGTGCACTTATCAAACAGGTTCGTTTTCCACGATCTTATCTTTTACAATATTCCCAAACCCTCTGCTTGTTGCCGAGGGAACCGGCCGCTTCCTGCCGGGCGGAACTACACAAAGCACCACCCTGCCCGCTCTGTGGTTACTGAACAGAGACTTCCTGCTGACCTTTGTCCTCGGAGGTCCTCCCGATTTGACCTGGTGCTCCACGTTCTTTATGAACTTCTGCTGCTTCCCGCCCTTCTTGTTCTTCAGGCCGAATGTCTTGTCCTGGAAACAGAAACGTGCAAAAAGAACATGGGACATTTAATCAAATGCATTCTCAAATACACAGACACTAAAGCTTCCGAACTTTACAGCGTTTGAGGCAGAAGGTCAAAGTGAAAAGACTGAACTACTGGGAGGAAATGTTGAATATGGTTCATCGGTTAGGATAGATGGATAGATGGATGGATGGATATATAGATGGATAGATAGGTGGATAGATGGATAGATAGATGGATATATAGATGGATAGATAGGTGGATAGATGGATGGATAGATGGATAGAGATGGATGAATAGGTGGATAGATGGATAGGTGGATGGATAGATGGATAGATAGAGAGATGGATGGATGGATAGATAGATGGATGGATAGATGGATAGATGGATGGATGGATGGATAGATAGATGGATAGATAGGTGGATAG